>PVJN01019205.1:0-37763 GCA_004026805.1 Lasiurus borealis | reverse complement strand
TTCCGGGCTTAACAAAACTAGAAGCTACACTGACACTCTTCCAGAACCAAACTGGAAATACAACACAGAAGATTCACCCTGAAAAATTAACTGATAACTAGTTGGAGAAAACCCTAATAATTGAGGATGGAAAGTGGAAACTTCATACAGCTTGGTAGGAAGTGCAGAGGCACCAAACGGCTGACCAATCTCCCATAGACAGCAGTTGAAGTCTCAGAGGGATACCTCAGCTGTGGTGGGTTCCCACTGAGAACTCTGGGGTCAAACCACAAGCTATCCATCCCCAGAATACCAGAACTAAGAGAGGTGCCCACATAGTATCTGGCTGTGAAAAAAAAGAAGAGACAGTTGGAAATTCAGGCACTCTCTTAAAAGGACAACACAAAAAGTTTTGTGTGGAAGCACTCACTTGGGGCTCCAAAAGACAGAGCACAGAGTGGACTGGAGGTATATGAGGAGTGTCTATATTGGGGGCATTGTGGTTGGATATTGGGGGGCAGCCACCCTGATTTCCTGTGCTGAGTCATTCCCTCACACTGTACAGGATATCTTTCTCCCACAAGCATTTGCTTAGCAGGCTGTTTTTTCCTGCAGGGAATGTAGTTACCCCACCCTGTTGGAAGACCTCTTATCTACCCTTTGATTGATAGCCTAAAGCTAATCAAGGCTGATAACAATCAGACTTAAGGCAGAGGAGACTTTCTGGAGGCTTTGAGCATTTACCTCCTGATCTTCTTCTGTTCCGGGCCTGGGACTAGGAAAAGCAGAACCTTGTGCACATCTTGGTCCTTTCCAAACGCACTCAGACTCAGCAGAGGGATCCACAAGCTTTGGATTGCTGATAACTCCAAGGAGTACACAGAGCCAGTCACAAACAATGTATGACATTAACCTGCACTAGACATTGAAAATTGTACACAGACACAAATCTAAATAGCCAACATGAGGAGACAAAAAAATCAAGTACAAATGAAAGAACAAGATAATCCTCCAGAAGAAGAGCTAAATGAAATGCAGATAATCAATGTATCAGATATAGAGTTCAGAATAATGATGGTAAAGATGCTTCAACAGCATGAGAAAATATATAGTAACTAAGAAGAATGACATAACACTAATTAAGAACACAGAGGAAGGAACACATAGTAGATTAAAAGAAGGCAAGGATTGGATCAGTGAATTAGAAGACAAGGTAGAAAAAAAAATCACTCAATAAGAGAACCAAAAACAAACAAAAATAAAAGCAGGATTACAGCTTAAAGGAGTTGTGGAATAAAATGAAGTGTAACAATATTCATATCAGAGGAATACTAGAATGGGAAGAAACTGAACAAAGTTTAGAGAATGTGTTTGAAAAAAAATAAGGACAGAAAATTTCCCTAACCTGGTGGAGGAAAAAGTCACACAAATTTAGGAGGCAAAGAGAGTCCCATACAAGAAGAACCGAAACAGGCTCACATCCATTTATATCATCATTAAAATGCCAAAAAATAAAGACAAAGAGAGAATCTTAAAGGCAAAAATAAAACAGAAAATAGTTACTTAAAAGAGCTCCTGTAATGCTGACACCTGATTTCTCATTAGAAACTCTATAGGCCACTCAGAATGGCATGAAGTATTCAAGGTAATGAAAATAAAAAGGATCTGAAACCAAGATTATTATATTCAGCAAAACTACCTTTCAAAATAGATGGTGAAATAAATAGCTTCCCAGACTAATAATAATAATAATAATAATAATAATAATAATAATAATAAACAAACAAAAAAAATTCTAGAGAAGTTTTATCACCACCAAAGCAGCACTGCAAGAAATGCTAAAGAAACTGCCATATTGGGAAGAAATATAGTGAGAGACATACACAGGCATAAAGAATTAAAATAGGAAAAAAAAAAAGACATTGGGTACCTGAATGGATACAGAAACATGACTCAATTATATGTTGTCTACAGGAGACCCACCTCAAAACAAAAGATTCACACAGGATGAGAGTGAAGGGATGGAAAAAAAATTGCCATGCAAATAGAAACAAGGGAAAAAAGGCAAGGGTAGCAATACTCATATATGACAAAATAAACTTCAAAATCAGGGTCATCACAAGAGACAATGAAGGTCACTACATAATACTAAGGGGATCGATTTAACAAGAGGATATAACTCTAGTGAGTATATATCTATCCAATATAAGAGCACCTAAATATATATATATATTATACACACACTTCTGAAGATATTAAAGGAAAGATCAACAGCACTACAGCCATAATAGGGATTTTAACACCATGTTGACAAACAAAAATTTAACAAGGAAAAGGAAACTCTAAATGACATATTGGATCAGATGGATTTAATTGACATTTCTACAACATTTCACCACAAAGCTGTAGAATATACATTATTCTCAAATGCACGTGGGTAAGTCTGAAAAATAGACTATATGTTAGGGTATGGAACAAGTCTCTATAAGTTCAAAAATATTGAAATCATATCAAGATCACAATGGAATGAAGTTAGAAATCAACTACAGTAAAAACATCCAAACACCTGGAGGCCAAATATCATGTCATTAATCAATGAATAGGTAATCAACAAGATCAAGAAAGAAATAAAAAACTTCCTGAACACAAGTCAAATGAACACACAACTACCCCAAAATCTATGGGACATAGCAAAAAGAGTTCTGAGAAGAAAGGTCATAGCACTACAAGCCTACCTCAAAAAATAAGAAAAATTAATAACTTATTTAACCTTACAACTTAAAGAATTAGAAAAAAAGCAACATGAAATGTCCAGAGTAAGTATAAGGAAGGAAATAATAAAGATTAGACCAGAAATAAAGGACATAGTGGCTAAAACAAAACAAAACAAAAAATCAATGAAACCAAGAGCTGGTTCTTTGAAAAGATAAACAAGATTGATGAGCCATTAGCTAGGCTCATCAAGAAACAAAGAGGATCCAAATAAATAAAATCAGAAAAAAAGGAAAGAAGTAATACTGACATCACAGAAATACACCACAGATTGTAAGAAAATATTATGAACAACTATATGCCAACAAACAGGAAACCTGGGTAAAATGAACAAATTCTTTAAAAAAAAATCTTCCAAAACTGAATAAGGAAGAATCAGCAAACTGGAATAAGCCAATAGCAACTGATGAAATAGAAGCAGTAATCAAAAATCTCCCAGCAAACAAAAGTCCTGGTTTAGACGGCTTCACAGGGGAGTTTCACCAAACTTACAAAGAAAAACTAACATGTATATTTCTCAAACTATTAAAAAAAAACTCCAAGAGGAAGAAACACTTCCAAGCTCTTTTTATGAGGCTAGCATTATCCTAATTCCAAAATCAAATAAAGATACTACAAAGAAAAAGAACCACAGGCCAATATTCCTGATGAATATAGATGCTAAAATCCTCAACAAAATTCTAGTAAATTAGATACAGCAATATCATACACCATGACAAAGTTGGATTTATTCCAGGGATGCAATACTGGTACAATATTCACAAATGAATAAATGTGATACATCACATAACAAATTGAAAGGCAGAAATCACATGATCATATCAATAGATGCAGAAAAAGTATTTGACAAAATCCAACACTCATTTTTTTAATCTACTTGATTTATTATCTATTTTTATAAGAACTCTCAGCAAAGAGGGAATAAAAGGAGCATATCTCAACATAATCAAGGCCAAATATGACAAACCTAAAGTGAACATCATACTTAATGGGCAAAAACTAAAACTATTTCCCCTAAGAACAAGAACAAGACAGGGATGTCTGCTTTCATCACTCTTATTCACCATAATTCTGGAAGTCCTAATGATACATCTGATAAGAGGAAGAAATAAAAGGTATTCAAATTAGGAATGAGGGAGTAAAACTTTCATTATTTGCAGATGACATGATATTGTACATAGAAAACCCTACAGACTCCACCAAAAAAAATAAATAAATTTAATAAGTGAATTAGGCAATGCATCAGGATACAAAATTAACAACCAGAAATTGATGGCATTTTTATATACCAACTAGAAGCCCGATGCACGAAATTCATGCATGGAGGGGGATTCCCTCAACTCAGCTTGCACCCTTTCCAACTGGAAACCCCTCGTGGGATGTCCTACTGCCATTTTAGGCCTGATCCTGTCTAAACTGACAGTCACATATCCCTCTCACAATCTGGGACTACTAGCTCTTAACTGCTCACCTGCCTGCCTGCCAGATTGCCCCTAACTGCTTCTGCCTGCCAGCCTGATCACCCCTAACTGCCTTCTCCTGCAGGCCTGATGTTGACCCCAACTGCCCTCTCCTTCTGGCCAATTTGGTTCTGATTGGTTAGTTCCTATACCAGCGTCAAAAGCTTCACCTTCTAGGCAGCCATTGGCTCCCCACAGCACCCACCTTTAGTTCTCACTGGTCTGTTCCTATGCCAGTCAGCGTCAAAAGCTCTGCCTCCTAGGCAGCCATTGGCCCCCCATAGCACTCACCTTTGATTATCATTGGTCAGTTCCTATGCTTGTCAGCATCAGAAGCTCTGCCTCCTAGGCAGCTATTGGTTCTCCACAGCACCCACCTTTGGTTCTGATTGGTTCCTCTGCCGATCAGCATCTCCAGGCCTATCTCTGGGCCTGATCAAAGAGGGGAGGCTTAACAGCAGCCCCCTTTAAGCTGGGAGAGAAAGAAAAGCTTGGTTGCTGGTGAAGATGAGAAAGAAAGAGAGAAAGAGAGAGACAAGTACACTGATCAACAGCTTTCACTGAGGTTGCAGATCAGACCCTGACTCACTTTCTGCGTCTCAGCCACCTGAGAAGTCAGTGTTGTGATGCCAGGCTGCAATTGGGCAACCCAGAGCTGACTTCCATGGTCTGCTTTTGGTCATAGGCTTTTTTTTTTTGTTATTATTTGTATGGAATATCTTTTGCTATTATTTTAATTTCAACCTATTTGTGCTTTCTTTTAAAAATATATTTTATTGGGAGAAGAGATGGTGGCTGGCAGGACGGAGGTGAGGGAGAGGAAATGAGTGAGGGGACAAAAAGAGAGAGCATGGGTGTGTGTGGTGGGTGTGTGATTGAGGGACAGTTCAATATCGCGGGAGCAGTGGGGGCTGGCAATCCAGGCTCTCTTGGACAAGGAGAGACTGCCCTCGCGGTTTTCACTCCCCTGACTGTGGAACTTGGGTGCGGAGCCCACACCATCTTTAAGAGAAACAGGGCCTTTCTTTGGGAACTCACCAACACTGCCAGCTAGACGGGCATTGGAGTTGCCCTGCGACCCAAGAGCCACACCAGCCAGAGTCCCGCAGACCCGCGGACCCTGCATTTCTGCGGACCCTGGGATCCCTGCCTCCAAAGCAGCGAGTGCAACCTCCCTCTCCCCAGCGACATTGGTGTGGCTTTGGCAGCAGCCACACAGGGGTCCCGGGTGGCAATCTCGCCAGTCACTGTGAGCACCTTGTACAGCAGGCTTTCGTACCAGTTTCCAGACACCCTAGTCCTTGTGTTTGCGTGTTGGGGTCGCCCCAGCTGTGGGTCCAGCTGCCATTACACACTAGGTCCCCATCCCACCCCCGCCCGCAGAACTCTGGGTCAACGTGTTTCCTCGCAAGTCCACAGCGGGCCTTCGCGCCAGTTGATGGACACCCTAGTCCCTGTGTTATCACCTCAGGGTTGCCCTGATTGTGTTTCCCACTGCGGTTACACACTAGGTCCCCCCACCTCCCCCTGCCCGCAGAACTCCAGGGTCAACGTGTTCCCCAGCACACCCTTGTTCGCGTGCAGGTTGGCATTCCCAAGCACCTCCACCATGGGCCTTCACGCCAGCTTGCTAACACCCTAATCCCTGCGTTTGCACGTCAGGGCCACCCCATATGTAGTGGCCTAGACCCTGTGTTTGTGTGTTCTGGTTGCCCTGTCTGTGGTGTACCCTACTATCTGGTTTGTGGAGCTCCTTAGTCACCGGTGTTTTCAGTGCGCCCTCAAGGCCACCACCCAAGGCGGGTTTTCAGCAGCATGTTTCTAGTGGTCAACCCCTTAACCAGTGCCAAGGAGCCACTGGGAGCCACCGCGGGTGTGATTTTTTAACTCTGACACCACAGCCAAACATCTCTTGGGTGTAGGCCCCTGAAACACATCACCCAGACAAACGGGTCCTTGGTGCCACTGTGTATCCCTGCTGGGCACGTGTGATCTCAATTAAGGGTGCAAAACAGCAAAAATAGGGACACTCTTCTCATGGCTGCTGACTTCTAGATACCATAGTTGTGATGCTCAAGATCACAGATCTACATCAAGAGAACCCAAATAGCTCAAGTAGGAAACTACAATATATTAATAAACACAGGAGAACTGAGAGAATACGCCAGTAGCACCACCCACTGACCCAAACCCCCCCAAAAAAATTGGGTAGTAAAACAATTAAATCTACAATTAAAACATTACAAGAAAACATGGGAAGACGTAAAAGCAATCCCCAAAGGAAAGAAAAAGAAGAATCACCAGACAGGGAATTAGATGAAATTGAAGTGACCAGCCTTTCAGAGAAAGAATTCAGCGTAATGGTTTTAAGGATGTTTAAAAGGATGGAAGACAATTACACACAACTCAACGACAATATCACACAACTCAATCAGAACTATAAGAAGCTGAATGAGAATGTCACCAACATGAAACAAAACCAAGAGGAGATGAAGAATGACATAGCTACAATAAGGAACACAATGGAAGGCCTGAAGAGTAGACTAGAAGAGGCTGAGGACCACATCAGTGAATTAGAAGACAAGGTAGGGAAAAACACACAAACACAGCAACAATTGGAAAAAAGACTTAAAAAACAAGAAGAGAGCCTAAGGGAGCTTTGGGACAACACAAAACTAAACAACATGTTTAATTGGGATACCAGAAGGAGTGGAAGAAAAGGAAGGAATAAAAAACCTATTTGAAAAAAATAATGACAGAAAATTTCCCTGATATTGGCAAGGAAAAAAATATGAAAGTCTAAGAAGTACACTGAGTCCCAAACAAGCTGAACCCAAGAAAACCGACACCAAGACACATCATAATTAAATTGGCGAACAATAACGACAAAGCAAGAATCTTAAAGGCAGCCAGAGAGAGAGAGAAAGTTATCTACAAGGGATCTCCTATTAGAATAGCAACTGATTTGTCAACAGAAACACACCAGGCCAGAAGGGAATGGAATGAAATATATAAAATGATACAAAACAAGGGTCTCAAGCCAAGAATACTATACCCAGCAAGGCTATCATTCAAAATTGAAGGTGGAATCAGGAGCTTTACAGACAAGAAAGGGCTAAGAGAGTTTATCACTACCAAGTCAATACTGCAAAAAATGCTAAAGGAATTGCTGTAAAAAGAAGAAAGAGAAAGGCAAAAAAAAAAAACGCTAAAAAAAAACACTAAGGAAAATATGACAACAAACATGAACTTCTCAATAATATCATTAAATGTAAATGGGTTAAATGCACCAATCAAAAGACATAGGGTAGCTGAATGGTTAAGAAAACAGGAGCCATACATTTGCTGTCTACAAGAGACCCACCTCAGAGAAAAGGACTCACACAGACTGAGAGTGAAGGGATGGAAAAACATCTTTCAGGCAAATAGATATGAGAAAAAAGCTGGGGTAGCAATACTTAGGTCTGATGAAATAGACCTCAAAGTAAAGGCTATAATGAGAGATAAGGAAGGCCACTACATAATACTAAAAAAAGCAATTCATCAAGAAGATATAACTCTGGTAAATATATACTCACCTAATACAGGAGCCCCTAAATACTTAAAAAACCTCCTGGAGGATATCAAGGGAGAGATCGACAGCAATACAATCATAGTATGGGATTTTAATACACCACTGACATCTCTGGACAAATCCTCTAGACAAAAAATCAGTAAAGAAACTGCAATTCTAAATAACTCACTAGATCAGATGGACCTAATAGACATCTTCAGAGCATTTCACCCCAAAGCTACAGAATACACATTCTTCTCAAGTGCATATGGGACATTATCAAAAATAGACCACATATTGGGTAACAAGCAAAGTCTCCCCAAATTCAACAATATTGAAATCATATCAAACATTTTCTCAGACTACAATGGCATAAGATTAGAAATAAACTATAATAAAAACATTCCAAAACATCCAAACACTTGGAAGATGAATAGCATGTTATTAAACAAGGATTGGGTTATCAATGAGAACAAAGAAGAAATTAAAATTTTTCTGGAGACTAATGACAAAAAAAAAACCCAAAACACAACAACACAAATGATATGGGACACAATGAAAGCAGTGCTAAGAGGGAAGTTTATAGCTCTACTGGCCTACCTGAAAAAACAAGAAAAAATGGTAATGAATCACCTAACTCAACAACTCAAAGAATTAGAAAGAGAGCAACAAGAAAAGCCTACTGTGAGCAGAAGGAAGGAAATAATACAGATCAGAGCAGAAATGAATGACATAGAGACCAAAAAAATGATACAAAAAATCAACAAAACAAAGAGCTGGTTCTTCGAAAGACTAAACAAGATTAATGAACCTCTAGCCAGACACACCAAGAAGAAAAGAGAGAGGACCTAAATAAACAAAATCAAAAATGAGAGAGGGGAAATAACTACAGACCCCACAGAAAGACAAAGGATTGTTAAAAAGTATTATGAACAACTCTATTCTAACAAATTTCACAACTTAGAGGAAATGGACAGATTCCTAGAAAAACACAACCTTCCAAAACTCACACTGGAAGATTAAAAAAATCTCAACACACTGATAACTAAGGAAGAAATTGAAGCAGTCATCAAAAAGCTTCCAGCAAACAAAAGCGCAGGGCCAGACGGCTTCACAGGAGAATTTTACCAAACATCCATAGAAGAAGTAAAACCCATTCTTCACAGACTATTCCAGAAAATTCAAGAGGAAGGAACACTTCCAAACTCCTTCTATAAAGCCACCATCACCCTAATACCAAAACCCGATAAAGATAACACAATGAAAGAGAATTACAGACCAATATCCCTCATGAACATAGATGCCAAAATCCTCAACAAAATCCTAGCAAATCAAATCCATCAGTACGTGAGAAAGATCATACACCATGACCAAGTAGGATTTATCCCAGGGGTGCAAGGATGGTACAATATCCGCAAATCAATAAATGTGATACATCACATAAACAAATTGAGAGATAAAAATCACATAGTCATATAAATTGATGCAGAAAAAGCATTTGACAAAATCCAACACCCTTTCTTGATAAAAACTCTCAGCAAGGTAGGAATAGTAGGATCATACCTCAACATAATAAAAGCCATATATGACAAACCCGCAGCCAACATCATACTCAATGGGCAAAAACTAAAACCATTTTCCCTAAGAACAGGAACAAGACAGGGATGCCCACTCTCACCACTTATATATAACACAGTGCTGGAAGTATTAGCCCTTTCTATCAGACATGAAAAAGAAATAAAAGGCATCCAAATAGGAAAAGAAGAAGTAAAACTGTCCTTATTTGCAGATGATATGATACTTTACATAGAAAACTGTAAACACTCCATAAAAAAATTATGAGACTTAATGAATGAATTCAGCAATGTAGCAGGATACAAAATTAACACCAAGAAATCTGTGGCATTTCTATATACCAACAATGAACTTACAGAAAAAGAGACTAAATCAGCAATCCCATTTACCGTTGCACCAAGAAAATTAAAACACCTAGGAATAAATATACTAAGGAGGTAAAAGACCTATATGCAGAAAACTACAGAACTCTAAAAAAAAAAAGAGATAGAGGAAGACATAACCAGATGGAAGAACATACCATGCTCATGGATTAGGAGAATCAATATCATCAAAATGTCCATTTTTCTCAAAGCAATTTATAAATTCAATGCAATCCCCATGAAGATACCAAAGGCATACTTCACAGACCTAGAACAAACTTTCCAAAAATGCATTTGGAATTAAAAAAGACCCCGAATAGCTGCAGCAATCCTTAGAAAGAATGAAATAGGTGGGATCTCAATGCCAGATTTCAAGCTGTAATACAAAGCCACTGTTCTCAAAACTGCCTGGTACTGGCACAAGAACAGACACATAGATCAGTGGAGTAGGGTAGAGAACCCAGAAATTGGCCCAAACCACTATGCTCAATTAATATTTGACAAAGGAGGCATGAACATACAATGGAGTCAAGACAGACTCTTCAACAAATAGTGTTGGAAAAAATTGGACAGAAACATGCAAAAAAAATGAAACTAGACCACCAACTTACACCATACACAAAAATAAACTCAAAATGGATAAAGGACTTAAACATAAAAATACTAGAGGAATCCATAAGCAGCAAAATCTCCGACATATGCGGAAGGAACTTCTTCACTGACACAGCTCCACCGGCAATAGAAAACAAAGAAAAAGTAAATAAATGGGACTACTTCAAAATAAAAAGCTTTTACACAGCAAAGGAAACCATCAACAAAACCACAAGAAAATCCACTGCATGGGAGAACATATTTGCCAACGATCTCAATGATAAGGGTTTAATCTCCAACATTTACAGGGAACTCATACAATTTCACAAAAAGAAGATAACACAATCAAAAACTGGGCAACTGATCTAAATTGGCACTTCTTGAAAGAAGACAGAAGGAAGGCCAGGAGACACATGAAAACCTGCTCAAAGTCACTAATCATCAGAGAGATGCAAATCAAAACAACAATGCAGTACCATCTCACACCTGTCAGAATGGCTATCATCAACAAATCAACTAATGACAAGTGTTGGTGAGGATGCAGAGAAAAAGAAACCCTCGTGCACTGCTGGTGGGAATGCAGACTGGTACAGCCACTGAGGAGAACAGTATGGAGTCTCCTCAAAAAACTAAAAATGGAACTTCCACTTGACCCAGTGATCCCACTACTAGGAATATACCCCAAGAAACTATAAACTCCTATCAGAAAGGACATATGCATCCCAATGTTCATAGCAGCACAATTAAGCATAGCCAAGATATGGAAACAGCCTAAGTGCCCATCAACAGATGATTGGATAAAAAAACTCTGGTACATCTACACAATGGAATTCTATGCTGAGGTAAAAAAGAAGGAGTTCATACCATTTGCAACAACATGAACGGAGATGGAGAGCATTATGCTTAGTGAAATAAGCCAGGCAGTGAAAGACAAATATCACATGATCTCACTCATCTGTGGAATATAATGAATGATATAGACTGATAATCAAGATCAGAGATAGAGAATGAGAAACATCAATCAAAGCATAAAACCTCAGGAAAGGTAGGGGTTGGTGGGAATAAGGGGGAGAGATCAACAGAGGTTCCTTCATACATGTGTATGAGCATAAACATTGGGCACAGACAATGGGGAAGGTATGGCAGGAGAGGAAATATATACAGTGGTCCCTAAAATCTTAAGAGAAATTACTTCATGAGACAAAGATTTTAAATGAAACTCTGTAACATGAAAATCATTTTGGAAGGAAATAAAAAAAAGTTTCCTTTAAATGTCATAAAGAGCGGAATTGTAAGTCAATCCATTTGTCCTCTTGAGCTAAGGTAAGTAATCTGTGTTTT
Source organism: Lasiurus borealis (assembly GCA_004026805.1). Taxonomy (NCBI): domain Eukaryota; kingdom Metazoa; phylum Chordata; class Mammalia; order Chiroptera; family Vespertilionidae; genus Lasiurus; species Lasiurus borealis. Next base: position 26,130 of record PVJN01019205.1, on the reverse strand, counting down.
TGACTACCTGAAGTAGTTTATATAAAGTTACAAAAAGAAATTGTCAGCCCATTTGAAATTGAATTGACACGGCGAAGAGCAAAGAATATCCTTACATATTATCCTACAATATCATTTAATTTTTGATATTTCACAACAACATATTGTACAACCACCCGAAACAATCGTACAAATAAATCTTTGAATGCTTAGCAGCAATATAAAAGGAGGGCATGAAAGGATTTAATTACTTTCAGAAGGAATTGAGGCACTGGGAAGGCACTTGAGCATCCTATACTAGCCCTCTTTCCTCTTTTGCCAAGAGGCACCCTTTTCTCACAATCCAATGGCCCTCAGCTGTAGCCTGAGCTCTCTGTTCATCCTGAGGTTGAAGCCTCAAGGTGGCTAACATAATGAATCTGTCTCTTGCCAAATGGTGTGAGCTGGGCCATCCCTGGAGAAGGAACCTGAATTCCCCGAGATAAGTGAACAGTGCCAGGGCTCCCTCCAGCAGACGAGGCGATCCCCAAGGCAGGTGCTGGGCGTGGAGGCCACGGGGGGCATATGCTACCATGGAGACCGAACTGAACCTCACAACAACCTGTTTGGCCCAGGAGGATGACTGGTTAGCCAGAGGTGGGTAAGATTCCTTAGGGAAGGAACAACCTAAGACAGGCACAGTCACAGAGGGGCCATCAGGATAAAACTTGGGGATCAACACAGGTGGGGCACAGATCCTCACCCTCCCACTAACATTTCAGGCATCTGAACCTTTACCCTTTCTGAGGGCGGTCTCCTGCCCCCATGGTTACCTCGCTTCCCATACTCAGCACAAACTGGGACCCAGGTAACAGACAGAGACTGGGCCCAGCTCAGATCAAGACCCAGGTAACAGACAGAAACATGCCAACAGCAGCTGCCCTATATCTAAATTCAGCCTAGCACAGGAATGCTCAGTGCCAACTCAATGCAAATAAACCACTCCACTAATATATACAGGGTAATATAAGATTGTTGGTAGGGTATTAAATTTGACATAAAAGTTATCAAGCTTACAGATTAATTTCAATTGGCGAACTGAAATAAGCGAACACCCAAGAAAATTTAAGTGTACTGGACAAAAGGTGTTTCTAATGTATTAATTAAAATTTCTATTTATAGCTTATCTCATGGTATAATTGTTTAATATGTAATGAACAGAAAGCAGGCATATTTGTGTGCAAAAAGTTAAAATTTAAAGTTATCAAGAGTGCATTAAAAATTTTTTACCAAATTCTCCATCAATCAAAAAAAAGTGGGGAAGAGTAGGATAATAGCATGTAAGGAAAAAAAAAAATCTGGTATGTAAAATACATTTAGAAAATTTTCACTTTAGAAAATTAATTTTAATTTGTAATGCTAACAGCAAGACACCCATGAAAAACACACATGGTGTCAAAATAAGTCAAAGGGAAGGGGGGTAGGCAAAAATAAAAAGGACCCCAAGTCAATTTTATAGAAAAGATTCCTGTATTAACTCTTGGTCGAGAATATGTTCATATACTTTCATAAATCAACTCCAAGACCAAGTAGACTCCTGCAATAGAAAAGAACTGACAGGTCTGCGCCAAACACGAAGGCAAGAAGAGAAACAGTTCAGAGTTAGAAGACGCTGATGACGCCTTGCCATGTGAACAGTTAGCAGCTGAGCATCGCTACAGGATGCCCAGGACCAAACCAGCATCGCCACCATCTGTCCAGTATCCGGATACCATTGATGACATGTATACATAAGGAACTGGCTGACATTGAAACTGGAACTCAAAGCTATGGACATTGAAATTGAGACTCAATCATTTTTCTTTTGCTCTGGTGGGTTTATTTCTAGCCTACAGGGGTAAGATGTTTTTAAAGACAAAAAACAGGGGGTGGAGGGGAGGTAGCAGATGCAGAGGTAAAGAAGCAATGAACGGACTGTCGTGCTAAAGTGGGAAGGCAGGGAAAGTTGGGGAAGAGGGGCCTATAGGAGATCAATGGAAGGACTTGTATGCATGTGTGTGTAGGCATAGCCAGTGGAGAAAGGGCAATGGGGGAAGGCGGGGAGGGGGGGGTCGAATGGGTGAGGACATGTACTGGGGGGTGGGGAGGGCAATAGCAGGAAAAATAATAAAAAAAATGAAATAAAATAAAATAAAACAAAATATAAAGCTCATAGATATCTCCAAAACTTAGTCAGAAGAAATAACTTTAAAGGAAAGATTATTTATGTTAAAATTAATTTTTATTATGAAAGTATTTGTAATATTAATCAGCTCAAGCTACTATAACAAAATAGCATAGTCTGGGTGGCTTAAACACAGACATTTTTATCTGACAGTTCTGAAGGCTGGGATGTCCAAAGTCCAGGCACCAGTAGATTTGATGTCTGATGATGGCACTCTTTCTGGTTTGTTGATATTTAACATCTTGCTATTCTGTATATATGATGGGAGGTGGAGATAGACATAGAAACAAAGGGAGAGAACTTGTGTCTGTTTTTATAAGGGTTCTAATCTCATCATGAGAAATCCATCCTCATGATCTAATTACCTCCCATAGTTCCCATCTCTAAATACCATCATGATAAAGGTTATGGATACAACGTATGAATTTTGAGTAGACACAATTCAGTCCATAGAGAATAGTCACTTTTAATGAAATTAATTTATATTATACAACTATACATTTTTACATATTAAGTTATATATCATGATAAAGAGAAAAATAGCATAGAGGAAAGGTGGATATTTTTTAAAATATGAAATACTAAAGTCATGTCAATATTTAGCAATACTTGCTATTGATTGGAATATCATATTTTGTTCACTAAAACAGAAATATTAAGTATTTATTTTTTATCCTCACCCAAGGATATGTTTGTTTTAGAATGAGATGAAGGGCAGAAGAGAGAGAAGGGGAGAGAGAGAGAGAAGAGAGAGAGGTAGAGAAATGGATCAAGTGCCTCCCATTTGAGCTACGACTGGAGGATTAAATCCACAATCTAGGTATGTGCCCTTTCTAAGGATTAAACCCTCAAACTTTTGAAGCAAGGGACAAAGCTCCACTAGGCAGTACTTTTCAATATACTAAAATGGAATTTGAAGAATTATTGTTCAAGCATACTTATAATGCTCTCAGATTTCCAGTGTGTGAGTTTAAGGAGCTATTTCAGTTGAGACTGGAAAGGACATTTTTCTTCATTTACACACATGCATTAGATGAAAAGAAAAAGTTATCTTAGAATGAATGAATTGGGCTTTCTCCCCTTTATTTTGATGTAATTACTCTGGTCTTGGCTACCCTAAAATAAACTTTCTTCTGATCTGAAAAAAATAAAAAATAAAAAATATATTTTATTGATTTTTTTACAGAGAGAAAGGGAGAGGGATAGACAGAAACATCAGTAAGAGAGAGACATCGATCAGCCACCTCCTGCACGCCCCCTACTGGGAATGTGCCCGTAACCAGGATACATGCCCTTGACCAGAATCGATCCTGGGACCTTTCAGTCCACAGGCCAACACTCTATCCACTGAGCCAAACTGGTTTCGGCCTATTTGTGCTTTTAAATATCAAGTAATTTTCTTTTATACAATACATAGTTGTGCCATGTTTTTAAATCAATTTTCCCAAGATCTGATTTTAACTGGAGAGTTTAATACATTGGCATTTAATGTAATTGTTGAAAAGAAAGGACTTACTTTTGTTTGAGGTATGTGCATGATTGCAATGGCCTAGAGAAAGATCTCCAAAATATCCAGTTCTAGGAGGGAGAAAAAATGTGGAGAATGATCCCCAAAATACCCAGTGCTGTATATATAGAGTAAAAAGATTATTTATTTGCCCTTTATTTTTCTCTACTACTGTCTTATGTTTCATTGATTTTTGTAGTGACATGTTTTAATTCCCTTTTCATTTACTTTTGTGTATATTGTATAGATATTTTCTTTGTAGTTACTATGGGGATTATATGTAATGTTCTATTGTTATAATAATCTAAATAAATTGACATAAACTTATATTCAATCATATACAAAAACTCTACTCCTATGCAGCGCTGCACCCATTATCGATGTCACAGATTGTACCTTTATAAGTATGTGCCCAATAACATGGATTTAAAATTATTTTATAATATTGTGTTTTAAATCCTATAGAAAGTGTAAAATAGTTACAATCCAAAATTACAATATTGGCTTATATATTTACTCATGCATTTACCTTTACTAGAGACTTTTATACCTTTATATGGCTTTCAGTTACTACTGTTTAGTATCCAAGTTAAAGGATTATCTTTAAGATTCCTATAGGGCAGATCTAATGTTAATGAATTGCCTCAGATTTTGTTTATCTGAGAATATCTTTATTAGTTTGTAATTTTTGAAGGACAGTTTTGCCAGAAATAGTGTTCTCAATTGTCAGATGTTTTTGTTGTTGTTTTTCTTTTTTTTTCTTTTTTATTCCTTTCAGCACTTTGAGTATATTAACCCATTGCATTTTGGCCTCCAAGATTTCTGCTGAGAAATCAGTTGATAATGATATTGAGGATCATTTCTAAATGAAAAGTTACTTCTCCCTTACTACTTTCAAGATTCACCCTTTGTCTTGGCTTTCAACAGTCTGTTTCTCTATGGGTCTATGGGTTTATCCCTTGTAGAGTTTGTTGAGATTTTTGGATTTGTAGATTTACAGTATGTCTTTCATAACATTTGAGGCATTTTCATTCATTATTTCAAATATTTTTCTGCCCCATTTTGCTCTCTCTTATCCTTCTAGATTTACATAATACATATGTTGGCTTGCTTGATGCTATTTCACAAGTCCATTAACCTGTGTTAACTTTTCTTCATTTTTTTTCTGATCCTCAGATTTCATTATTCAATTATGTTTCCATGTTTGCTGATTCTTTCTTCTTTATAGTGAACTTTTTATTTTAGTTTTTATATCTCTTAGCTCCAGAAATTGTTTGATTACTTTTTTTTAATTTTGTTTCTGTCAGTATTATCATTTAGTTAATACATTATTTTCTTGATTTATTTCACTTCTTTGTCCATGTTTTCTTTTGGCTCTTTGAACATATTTAAGACAATTGTTTTAAAGTCATTGTCAATTAAGTCTGATGTATGGACTTCTTCAGGGGCATTTTCTGTCAAGGTATTTTGTTCCTCTGAATGAACCGTGTTTCCTGTTTCTGTGTATGTCTGTGATTTTATTGTAATGGTTGAAAATTGGTCATTTGACTATTATAATGTTGTAGTTCTGGATATCAGATTTTCCTCTTCCTCAACGTTTCCTTATTTTTGTGGTTGTTATTGATGGGTAAAGGTGTCCATTTAACCTTTCCAAATTATTTCCCAGACTATTCCTTGTCATGTATGATCAATGAGTTCTCTGTTCTTATAGGTCATGTTCAGCTCATGTTTTAACAGAGATATCCATTAGCATGAACAGATGAAAGAAACAAAATCCTCTCCCTGAAATAAAGAGAGAGAGAGAGAAAAACCACTTTTTTGAGAAATCTGGTCTTTGCAGATTGGCTATCTGCTAGGACAGTCCTTCTCCTCATAGCTAGGCTTGCTCCGAGCCCAGAGATCAGACCAAAGTGAAAGCTTAGGGTGTTCTGAGGACTTTTATGAGAATGCATATTGCATGGGCATGAGCATAGTTTTTTAAATTTCCCCATATACCTTGCTGATTTTCAGGGTCCTAATTTCTGAAAGAGTATCTATCTTTCCTGTTTGTTCTCTGAGCCTTAGAAGGTCTTTTGAATGCCCGCAGTCATACTATCTTGCCGTAAATGACCCTATGTTTGTGGTTGCCTTCTACCCCTTACAATCAGTGTCTACTGAATTATACAAAATGAGACATGTGCTTTGCATCAGTTCTTCGGGTATTTCCTAGATACAGCATAACAGATGTACATAAGGTTGGCTCTGAAACTTCCAGTTCAAGGGAGAGGACTGAGAATTGTGTTCCACCTACTCAAGACCATAATCAATGCTGTGCTGGGGAGTGGTTGGGACACAAGTGAATAAAATTGCCACAAAACTTTCCCACTGTTTTGAAGATGGATTTTTTCTGATTGTGTGCTTCGTTGCTATAAATCTTGACTATTTTCCTGAGATCCAATAAATTTGGTTCAGATGGTTTCTTCTTGATATTTCTTTGGACAAATGAAAGCTTAGAACATACTAATTTATCATTTGTTGTCTTCACCTCTCCATTCAGCATACTTTTATTGCAAGTTCAGTAGACAGTGTTTCTAACCTCTGAATAGTTTTCCAAACTTCTCTGCAGTTAATCTCTTGAGAAGACAGGCAAAGTTTGAAAAAATTCTGTGGTCTTGTACCCATGTATTCTCTGAGACTCATTATCCTCTTCTGTAAAAACAGATGGCGGTGAAATGTAAAGTTTGGTAAGGTGGTCTTATAGGTCACCTTCAGGTTTAAAGATCTGTTTATATGATTCTGTTCCCTCAGCATTTTGACCCCATCTGGCCAGTCAATCTTGAGGTTCCATACCAACCCTCAGTCTAGGCTTAGGGGACTCCAGGTATGACAATATCACCATAGTGGTATCTACCTGCCTTTCCAGTTTGGGAGTGGAGAGGTAGAGCTGAAGGTAAGAATAACCAAAAATTCTACCCTGAAATGTCTTGGCTGTATGTTTTCTGTGTAAAAAAAACTCAACCATGCTTTGATAGACTTTTATTAATCTTTCTTTAATGGATTTTGGATATACTGCTCCTGTGAGCCTAATGGAAATGTTGGTGTTTGTATTCACTTAAATGAAGTAAAAAACATCTCTTGTTCTCATAAGCAGAATTTTCTATGGGTTCTCAAGCAAGATATTGAGAAGGAACCTCCTATGGAGAGCAGCCTCAGTTTCAATATCCATAAAATAGGGATTCTCCAAAGGCCTTTGAGCTTTGACTTTCTATAATTTGAAGACTATTGTACTGTTGTAAGCCCAGAAATAAACCAGAATGTAAAAGTGGGGGAAAGGCATAGGAGCAACTGTTGATTAATATTACTTTCTGTGGTTTGCTTTCTTTCTCCACAGAATTGGGTATTTGGGGGATTTTTCTTCAGACATTTGTGATTTTATATATATGCTTCTAACAGACAAGTCATGGTGATTCTCAGCAAGATAGGCACTGGACTGTTATTAAAAAACACACACACACATACCAAACTAGGAATTGTATCCTAACTCTGTGACTTCTCTTCTGAGCAAATGACTCCATTTTTTTGGGCTGGTGTTTTCTTATCTGTAACTTGGACTCATTACTTTCTCTCCTATATTCCTCTATAACATGTTATAATGAAAATATTTTAAAAATTATTAAGAAATAGGGATAAATGTCTATAGAGGTGTATTTGTGCTTTAGCTAGTAGCTGGGTCAAGGGGCAAGGAACTAAAAGCTAAGCTGCAGAAAGAGAACAAATTATATTAGGAGCTAAAAGAAGAGCTGAGGCAGGGCAATGTTTCTGTCAGATTGAGAATATAAGCTATAGAAGAGCTCTTACACACTGAGAATTCTACTCCTCGTGAAGATGGGGAAAAATGAGACCTAGAGAGGTAAAGGATGTGCTTAGTATCTGGCAGTCAGGAGCTTTGGGCTGCCAGGCTATTAATCTTTCTAGCATATCATAGCCAAGGTGACCCTCCCAAAGGAATACTGCAATGTGCTAGAAAAAGCAATAGCTTGGCAGACCAGAAGAAAAGTGATTAGCTCTAGTTTATAGGTTTCTTGTTCATTTGCCTAGTACCTTTGCTGTTTAGAAGAAACAGAGTCTTGAAGGGTGGTCAGGATTTGGACAGAAGTAAGAGGGGATGAAGAGTAGTCTAGGATGAGAAGCCTACCTGACCTGAAAAAAAGGTTGAGGGGCCATAGAACCAAGGAGGCCATGAACATTGGAGGGGCTGGATGAATTGAAGATCTGTATTGAGGAACATGATCAAACTATGCCAACCATTTTGTTCTTGAAAGTACATTAGGAAGGAAGATTGAATGGCTTTCCAAGAGTTAGATTGAGGGTTAGCTTGGAAGATTAGTCCAACTTTCATTCTAGTTTCTGGAATGTCTGAAGACTGTGACTCTATGACTGTCTGAGCCAGTGGCCTGTGGTTACAGACATATCTATTAGATGGCACTGCCATATTATTTTGAATTCTGGCAGTCAAGGGGCTTGGATTTTGTCTCCAGGTATTCTGGCCTTGCTCTTTTCTTAGACAAATCGCACTATCTATATCCATATATCGCCTTTTTTAAAAAAATTACTTATATCGCTTTCTCTCTCACAATGCTCAGGCTATGGATTCTCACATATGGGATTCATTCTCACCTCTATGCAGAAGATGCCCATACCCATTTATTCCAGAATCTTTCCCTAAATGCATACTTGGCACCAAGGACATAAGTATAAAGTGATTACTGTTTTTACAAGGACTTTGAAGTATAGTACAGTGTGGGGGTGATACATACATAAACCCCATATAATAGGATGAAAGCTAGGGGAGAGGTATGAATAAAGCACTTAATGGAGACCCCAAAGGTTAATTAACATTGCCTAAGGTGATGAGAATTTAAAATGCACATTGAATAAAGAACAGATTTGAACAGGTTTATAAAAAGAGGTTGAGAAGCTAAGCAGTGAGGGTAACAAGGATACCAGGTCTTGGGTTGGGAGTCAGGGTGGCGGGAGAGAGGTGTCAATGGAAGGAATGGGGTGACAAATTTTCTGGAAAAATTGGTTACTACATTGTGTAGATTCAATCTTAGTTCTGGTACCTATTAGCTGTTGCACTTTAGGGTTTATCCTGAGACTTTATGTGCCTCATTTGTAAAATGGGAAAACTCCACAATTTCTTTTTAAAAAAATATATTTTATTGATTTTTTTACAGAAAGGAAGGGAGAGGAATAGAGAGTTAGAAATATCAACGAGAGAGAAACATTGGTCAGCTGCCACCTACACACTCCCTCCTGGGTATGCACCCACAACCAAGGTACATGCCCTTGACTGGAATCAAATCTGTGACCCTTGAGTCTGCAGGCCAGCACTCTATCCACTGAGCCAAAGTGGTCAGGGCCCCACAATTTCTTATGCACAGTTCCAAAAATCCAAAAGCTCTGAAAGTCACATATTAATTTGATTTGGAGTTCCTAAATTGAATTGGTATCAATATCTGAACTGGCATAAGATTATTTTGTCATGTCCAATTTAATGTGAATGTTTATATATATTGCTATAGAAATATTAATATATGTGATTATGTAGTATGGCCCTAAATCTTGATGGAAGTGTTTTATAGTATTTGGCATTTTCTTCTTCCAAAAAATCTGAAAACTTTGAATTCTAAAATAGATCTGATTACTAGGATTTACATTTGAAATTGTGTACTTGTATCCCCTACACCAGTGGTTGGCAAATTGAGACTCGTGAGCCTTGGTTTGCTACTCTGTTGACTAATGAGTTTGCCAACCACTGGGATAGGGGCTTAATCACAAGAAACAACAACAGCCTGTAATTATTGGAACTGAGAGTCTAGGTCGGTGGTCAGCAAACTCATTAGTCACAGAGTTGCAAACTGCAGCTAGTGAGCCACATGTGGCTCACAAGCCACAGTTTTCCTACCACTGCCCTACATTATAGTTATTATTATTATTATTAAATGAATTAATGGTGTAAAGAATTTGAAAGAAGGGAATTGGGATTTAAAATGGCAACTGGCAGGATGGCAGTGAGGGAGTGAGTGTAAGTGAGTGAGAGAGTGAAAGAAGGCGTGTGGATGTTTGTGGTTTGTGCATGTGTGAGTGAGAGACAGATCCTGAAGGAGTCTTAGGGGCTGGCAGACAGGGCTCTCCTAGGCAGGGAGCTCCTGATACCACTGCAAACACTCCCAGGGTGGGTGGCTCTGACACAGAAATCATGCCATTGTGAAGGGGAGAGCTGCTGTGACTAGGAGCACAGCCTTACCGCCAACCAGATTGGCCTAAGACACTATTTCAGACTCTGCAGCCACTCAGGCCAAAGACCTGCTAGTTATCTGCAGACCCACAGACTCCATGACTTGAGCCTCCCTGGCTTTAGACTCCTGTGAGCCTAGGAGTATGAGCCCATTCTGCTGAGCCTGCTGCTTCAGTGGCAGACTGGACCCCTCAGTGAGTCTCGGACTGTGTGCCCCTACTGCCAAGTCCACCATGTGCTCCCAACCCCTTACATGGACAGAGCCTTTTGGCCAACATTGGCTCACCCCCCCCCCCAGCACAGACAGAGCTGTCACCTGGTGCAAGTTCTACCCTGGCCCAGGTCAGAGCTGCTAGCTGCTGATATGACCTGGTCTGTCCAGCCACAAGTCACAATACCAGGCTGCATGTGTACCATCAGAGGGTCCTATCATGCCATCTGCATTGGGTGCTGGGGCTGCGCAATGAATTGCATACCAGAGGGATCTCACAAAAGAAGAACTGTGCACGCACCCTTGCTGAGCCCAATAATCTGAAGTGGACAACTGAGGGACCAGAACTGGAGGAATAGGGGGTATACCCAGCCTCTGGTTTAGTTAGCCCAAGATCATTGAACTGTGAGGGGCTTCAACCCCTCTGAACTCAAGCTGAGAGGCCAGGGCCAGAAAGAGATAGCAAAAATGGGAGGAAAAGAAAAAAACCCAAAGGAAAGAAAAGAATGAATTGCCAGGAAAGGAACTAAGTGAAATGGAGGCAAGCAATATGTCAGAGAAGGAATTCAGAGTAAGGGTCATATAGTTTCTAAACCAGCTGAATGAGAAAATTTCCAACATATGTAAAAATAAAGTGAAATGAAGAATGATATAGCTTCAATAAATACACAATGGAAAGTTTCAACAGTAGACTAGAAGAAGCAAAGGACTGAATTAACAAGTTAGAAGACTGGGTAGAAAAACACAATCTGAACAGCAATTAGAGAAAAAAATTAGAAAGTAGAAAGAGAGCTTAAGGGATTTTGGGACAACATGAAATGAAGCAACACCAGTATAATAGGGGTTCCAGAAGGACAAGAACAGGAGCAAGTATTCAAAAACTTATTTGAAGAAATAATGATAGAAAACTTCCCTGATTTGGGGAAGAAAAAGGTCATACAACCACAGTGTGTTCCAAATAAGATGAACCCTAAAAAGTCCACACCAAGACATGTCATAATTACAATGGCAATAATTAATGATAAAGAGAATCTTAAGAGCTGCAAAAGAGAGACAGAGTTACCTATAAGGATTTCTCATTAGATTATCAACTGATTTCTCAACAGAAACACTTCAGGCAAGAAGGGAATGGAATTAAGTATACAAAGTGATGCAAAGTAAAGAACTGAATCCCAAAATACTCCATCCAGCAAGGCTATCATTCAGAACTGAAAGGGAAATCAGAAGTTTCAAAGTAAAAAAAAAAAAACACTAAGGGAGTTTATTATTACTAAGCCAGCAATGCAAGAAATGCTAAAGGGACTGCTGTAAAAGACAAAATAGAAAGGGAAGAAGGACCACTGGCATAAAGAATAAAGATGGCTACAAAGAAGTACTTGTCAATAACAACCTTAAACATAAATGGACTAAATATTCCAATTAAGACATAGGGTGTCTGAATTAATGAGAAAATATGATCCATATATATGCTATCTACAACAGACTCACCTCACAACAAGGGACTCACACAGACCAAAAGTGAAGGATGGAAACTTTTTTTTTCAGGAAAATAGAAATGAATAATATTAACAAAACTGAGGTAGCAATACTTATATCTGATAAAATAGATCTCAAGTGAAGGCTATAACAAGAGATTAAAAGGTCACTTCATAACACTAAAGAGATTGATACCACAAGAGGAATATAACTCAGGTAAGAATCTATGCAATTAATGCAGGAGCACCAAAATACATAATCTTCTGGAAGATAACAAGGTGAAATTGACAGAAATATAATCATAGTAGAGGACTTTAATACCCCATTGACATCACTGCATAAAACTTTTAGACAATAAATCAATGAAGAAAGAGCAATCCTAAATGACTCACTAGATCCAAGGGATTTAATGGTCATCTTCAAAACATTTCATCCCAAAGCTACATAATATACATTGTTCTCAAGTGCACACATGATATTTTCAAAGACCACATATTAGTACACAGGCTAAGTCTCTAAAAAGTCAAGAAGATTAAAATCATGTCAAACATCTTCTATAATCACAATGGCATAAAATTAGAAATCAACTACAATAAAAACAATAAAAAAATCAAACGCTTTGAGGCTAAATAGCATTTTATTAAACTACTAGAGGCCTGGTGCACAAATTTTATGCATGGGGGGGTTCCCTTAAGCCCAGTCTGCACCCTCTCCAATCTGGGACCCCTCAGGGGATGTTCAACTGCTGGTTTAGGCCTAATCCCTGGGATAAGGCCTAAATCGTCAGTCAGACATCCCTCTCACAATCCTGAACTGCTGGTTCCTAATTGCTCTCCTGCCTGCCTGTTTGCCCCTAACTGCCCTACCCTGCCAGCTTGATTGCCCTTCATTGCCTCTGTGTGCAGGCTTAATTGCCCCTAACTGCCTCTCCTGCCGGCCTTATTGCCCCTAATTGTCCCCTACTGTCAGACTGTCTCCCCAACTGCCCCTCCCTGCCAGCCTTGTCACCCCTTACTGCCCCCCCTGCTGGCCTGGTCTCCCCTAACTGCCTTTCCCTGCCAACCTGGTCACCCCCAACAACTCCCCCCCCACAGCTTAGTAACCCTCACTGTCCTCGCTGCCAGCCTAATCACCCCCAACTGCCCCTCCTACCAGCCAGGTTATCCCCAACTGCCCCCCTCTACCAGCCTGGTCACCCCCAACTGCACCCCTGCTGGCCTTGCTGCTCCCAGGGGTTTCTTATTTAAATTTTTATTTTATTGTTTAAAATATTACAAATAGTAGTACATATGGCATAAATAGTGGTACATATGGCACATACTTTCACACTCCCCCAACCAGTGTCTTGCATCCATTGGTTATGCTTATATGCATGCATACAAGTCCTTTGGTTGATCTTTTACCTTACCCCTCCTTTAACCCTCCCAGTGTTCCCTCTGTAGTTTGACAGTCTATTTGATGCTTCATTGCCTCTGTATCTATTTTTGTTCATCAGTTTATAATGTTCTTTATTATCCATAAGTGAGTCAGATCATGAGGTATTTTTCTATCACTGATTGGCTTATTTCACTTAGCATAATGCTCTCCAGTTCCATCCATGCTGTTGCAAATGGTAAGAATTTCATCTTTTTTTACAGCAACATAGTATTCTATTGTGTAGATGTACCACAGTATTCTAATCCCTTCATCTGCTGATGGCATATAGGCTATTTCCGAATCTAAGCTATTGTAAATTGTGCTGCTTTAAACATAGAGGTGCATGTATCCTTTCTGATTGGTGTGTCTGTTTTCTTGGGATATATTCCTAGAAGTGGTATTACTGGGTCAAATGGCAGTTCCATTTTTAATTTTTTGAGGAAACACCATACTGTTTTCCACAGGGGTTGCCTGAATTTGAGTATGGGTGCATGGTCACTGGGAAGACATGGTTCTTTGAAAGGCTAATCAAAATTGATGACCCTCTAGCCAGGCTTATCAAGAACAAAGAGATCAGTCTCAAATAAACAAAATTAGAAATGGGAGAGGTGAAGTGAAAACTGATAGCATAGATATACAAATTATTGTAACAAAATACTATGAACAATTATATGCCAAAGAGCTGGACAATATGGAATATATATATATATATATATATATATATATATATATATATATATATTCTTAGAAAAATACAATCTTTGAAAATACAATCAGGAAGAATGAATAAATCTCAATAGATAGATAATTACTGAGGAAACTGAAGCAGTAAAAAAAAAAAAAACCTCCCCGGAAATAAAAGCCTTGGGCAAGATGACTTCACAGGGGAATTTTACCAAGCATTCAAAGAGAAACTAAAATATGCCATTCTCACACTATTCCAAAAAATTCAAGAGTCAGGCACACATCTAAGCTCTTCCTATGAAGCAAGCATTACCCTAATCCAAAAACCAGATAAAGGAACTAAAAAAAAAAATAGTCACAAACCAATATCCGTGATAAATATAGATGCTAAACTGCTCAACAAAATTCTAGCAAATTGGATCTAGCATTACATTATAAAGATCATACACCATGACCAAGTGGGATTTATTCCAGGGATGCAATGCTGGTATAATATCCACCAATCAATAAATTTGATACATCACATCAACAAATTGAGAGAAAAATATCATGTAATGATAACAATTGATGCAGAAAAAGCATTTAACAAAATCCAACACCATTTCTTGATAAAAACTCTCAGCAAAGTGGGAATTTAGGAAACTCTCAGCAAAGTGGGAATTTAGGAATCATTCCTTAACATAATAAGGTATTATTATATATTGCAAGCCTCCAACCAACATTATACTCAATGGGCAAGAATTGAACTCATTTCCCTAAGAACAGGTACAAGACAGTGATGCCCACTTTCAGTACTCCTGTTTGACATAGTACTGGAAGTGCTTGCCATAATGGTAAGACAAGAAAAAATAAAAGGCATTAACATTGAAAAAGAAGTAAAATGGTCATTATTTGCAGATGATATGATATTGTAGATAGAAATCTCTAGACTCCAGGAAGAAGCTACTAGACCTAGTAAATGAATTTTCCAATGTAGCAGGATACAAAATTAACACCCCAAAATCGTTTGATATTGTGCCTTTTTTATACACCAATAATGAACTCACTGAATGAGAAACTAAAGATACAATCCCATTTACAATTGCAACAAAAATTAGATACCTCAGAATAAACTTAACTAAGGAGGCAAAAGACCATACTCAGAAAACTATAGATGTTGAAAAAAGTGATAGAGAAAGACAAACAAATGGAAGAATATACCATGTTCATGGATTGGTAGAATCAACATCATTAAAATGTACATACTACCCAAAGCAATCTATAAATTCAATGCACTCCCCATTAAAATATCAATGACATATTTCACAGACCTAAAACAAACTTTCCAAAAGTTCATATGGAATAAAAAAGATCCTGACTAGCAGCAGCAATTCTGTGAAGCAAGAACAAAGTTGGAGGGATCACAAGACCAGACATTAAGCTATATTAAAATCACTGTTCTCAAAACTGCCTGGTATTGGCACAAGAACAGACATGTAAATCAATAGAACAGAACAGAGAATCTAGAAATCGACCCAAGACATTATGCTCAATTTACATTTGCCAAATCAGGCAAAAGCATACAATGGAGTCAAAAGAATCTCTTCACTAAATGGTTTTGGGATATTTGGTCAGATACATGAAAAAAAAAAATGAAACTAGACCAACAATTTACACCATACACAAAAATAAAATACAAATAGTTAAAGCACTTAAACATATGGTGGGGAAACATAAAAATCTTGGAAGACTCCATAGGCAGCAAAATATCAGACATGCACTGAAGCCATCTCTTCCCTTGTCTCAGCATTTTCACTATGCCGGGAGAACTTCTGTGTTGGATTTAGCCTTATGATACAAAATTTGCAAAACTGCAAAAGCCTCTCTGTTGAGCTTGGGATTGGTGGAGTCTCAGGATTTAATGGACTGCCTTGCCTTCCAGTCGGCCCCACCCTCCACAGCCCCTGAGTCTCATGTGACTGGGTAATCGCTGGAGCGGTCCCTGTGCGCACCTGGGCTCTCTTGCAGTGCCTCTAGACTTCTGCCTTTCTGGCTCCCCTGCGCTCTGGGACCATATGAGTCTAGGTCCTCAGGGTTTCGCCTGAAACTGGGGTTTAGTGGAGTTAGAAATGGTGCAGTTGGGAGGCTCTGTCTCCCATCCACTCGTGAAAGCCAGAGGCACAATCAGCAGCAGTGCTGTGCGTGCCACCAGACTGCTGCCCTTTTGTGACTCTCCTAAATTTACATGCACTTCTCCCTTTTCACAGTCCAAACTCCCACTGTATGAGTTTCAGGTGGACCTGGGGTTTAGTGTCGTAGGATAAGGGCATTAATGCAGTTGGGAGTCTCTGTCTCCTTCCCAACAGAGAAAGCCAGCCAAGTACTCCAGCACCCACTCTCTCCATGCATGTATCTCCATACCTCTGCTTTTTGTAGCTCCTCTGGGTCTCTGTGAGCCCCTCTCTTTCCTTTAGTTGTAGAATTTCTGCTCAGCCAGCTTTCCTGTGGTTTTGGATGATGTCTGTTCTGTCTTTTAGTTGTAGTTTTGAAATTGTTGTGCAAGGCAGCAGTGTAGGTGTTTACCTATGTTGCCATCTTGGATTCTTCCCTCCAATGGTATTTCTGATAAAGGTTGAATCTCCAAAATTTACAAAGAACTCAGACAACTTAACAAAAGAAAATATATTGCAATGACATATGTCTAATATTTTGCTGCCTCTAGAGTCTTGTAGGATTTTTATGGTTTTTTGTCTTACTTTTAAGTCCTTTAGCGATTTTGAGTTTGTTTTTGTGTATGGTGTAAGTGGGTTATCTAGTTTCATATTTTTGCATGTATCTGATCAAATTTCCCAGCATCATTTTTGAAGGGACTGTCTTGACTCCATTGTAAGCTCTTGCCTTCTTTGTCATATTTTAATTGAGCGTAATGGCTTGGGTCTATTTCCGGCTTCTGTGATCTGTTCCATTGGTCTATATGTCTGTTCTTGTGCCAGTACAAGGCAGTTATGGAAACCATGGCTTCATAATATAGCTTGATACCTTGTATTGTGATCCCTCCAAATTTGTTCTTCTTTCTTGGGATTGTTGTGGTTATTCAGGGTCTTTTTTAAAATTCTAGGTGAATTTTTGGAGTTTGCTGTAGATCTCTGAAATATGCTTTTTGTATTTTAATGAGGAATGCATTGAATCTGTAGATTGTTTTGGGTAGTATGGACATTTTAATGATGTTGATTCTATCAACGTGTGACTATGGTATGTTATTCCATTTGTTTATGTCTTCCTCTTCTCTTTTTTCAATGTCCTGTAGTTTTCTGAGTACAAGTCTTTTACCTTTTTAGTTAAGGTTATGCCTAGGTATCTTAATATTTTTGGAGCAATGGTAAATGGAATTGTTTTTCCTTTTGTTATTGTTGTTTCTCTTTCTGTGAGTTCATTATTGATACATAAAGAGGCCATAGGTTTCTGGGTGTTAATTTTGTATCCTTCTACATTGAGCAATTCATTTATTAGGTCCTGTAGTTTTTTGAACGAGTCTTTGGGGTGTTATATGTATAGTATCTTGTCATTTGCGATTAAGGACAGTTTTACTTCTTTTCCAATATGGATGCCTTTTTATTTCCTCTTCTTGTCTGATTGTTATGGCTAGCACTTCCAGTACTATATAGAACAGGAGTGGTAAAAGAGGGCATCCCTGTCTTGTTCTTCTTCTTAGGGGAAATGAGTTTAGTTTTTGCCCATTGAATATGATTGTAAGTTTGTCATATAAGGCTTTTATTATGTTGGTATATGATCCCTCTATTCGCACTTTGCTGAGAGTTTTTATCAAGAAAGGGTGTTGGATTTTGTCAAATGCTTTTTCTGCATTGATTGCTATGATTATGTGATTTTTGTATCAATTTGTTTATGTGATTTATCACATTTATTTATTTGTGAGTATTGTACCACCCTTGCATCTCTGGGATAAATCTGACTTGGTCATGGTGTATGATCTTTCTAATGTAATGCTGGATCTGATTTGCTAGAATTTTGTTGAGGATTTTAGCATCTATGTTTATCAGGGTAATTGGCCTATAGTTCTCTTTTTTTGTGGTCTCCTTATCTGGTTTTGGTATTAAGGTAATGCTGGCTTCATAGAATGAACTTAGAAGTGTGCCTTCATCTTGATTTTTTTTTTGAATAGTCTGAGGTGGATAGGTTTTAGTTATTGTTTGAATGCTTGTTGTAACTCCCCTGTAAAACTGTCGGGGCAAGGGCTTTTGTTTGCTGGAAGATTTTTGATTGCTGTTTAATGTTTACAGTAATTATCAGCCTACTCAGTTTTTTTTTAATTCTTCCTGATGGATTTTTGTGAGCTTATATTTTTCTAAGAATATATCCATTTCATCTAGGTTGTCCATTTTGTTGGAATAGAGTAGTTCATAGTATTTTTATAATCATTTGTATTTCTGTGGGAGTGGTTGTTCCATTACCACTTTCATTTTTTATTTTGTTTATTTAGGTCCTCTGTCTTTGCTTCTTGGTGAGCCTGGCTAAAGATTCACCAATCCTGTTTATCCTTTCAATGAACCAGCTCTTTGTTTTGTTGATCTTTTGTATTTTTTCTTTGTCTCTATTTTTTTTATTTCTGCTCTGATCTCTATTATTTTCTTCACTCTGCTTACTCTGGGCTTTTTGTGTTGCTCTCTTTCTATTTCTTTGAGTTGTAGGGTTAGATTTTTTTTTGAGGTATGCCTGTAGAGCTCTGACCTTCCCTCTCAAGACTGCTTTCACTGTTTCCCATAGATTAGCAATTGTTGTTTTTTCATGGGCATTTGTTGCCATGATGCTTTTTATTTCTTCTTTGATCTCTTTAGTAACCCAATCATTGTTTAAGAGCATGTTATTTATCTTCTAGGTGTTTGATTTGTTTTCATTGTAGTTGATTTCTAATTTTATGCCATTGTGATCATAGAAAATACTAGATATAATTTATATCTTCTGAAATTGAAGACAATTTGCCTGTTTCCCATTATGTGCTCTATCTTTCAAAGTGTCCTGTGTAAACTTGAGAAGAATGTATATTCTGTAGTTTTAGGGTAAAATGTTCTGAAAATGTCAATTACATCTGATCTAGTGAGTCATTTAGGATTGATGTTTCTTTGCTAATTTTTTGTTTACAGTTTTTATCCAGTGGTTTCAATGAGTTACTTCAGTCTCCTACTATGATTGTATTGCAGTCGACCTCTCCCTTGATATCTTCCTGAATTTTTTGATGTATTTGGTTGTTTCTGTATTGGGTGCATATATGTTTACCAAAGTTATATCCTCCTGTTGAATTCTTCCCTTTAGTATTATGAAGTGGCCTTCCTTATCTTTTTACTTTGTGTGTGTGGC
This sequence comes from Lasiurus borealis, assembly GCA_004026805.1. Taxonomy (NCBI): domain Eukaryota; kingdom Metazoa; phylum Chordata; class Mammalia; order Chiroptera; family Vespertilionidae; genus Lasiurus; species Lasiurus borealis. Next base: position 7,022 of record PVJN01019205.1, on the reverse strand, counting down.
CCTTACTTTGAGTTCTAATTTGGCAGTTACAAGTATTGTTACCCCAGCTCTTTTTTAATTTTTATTCGTCTGAAAATGTTGTTTTCCATCCCTTCCCTATCAGTTTGTGTGAGTCCTTTGTTCTGACATGGTTCTGTTTTAGATAGCAGATATATGGGTCATTTTTTTATCCATTCAGCTACCCTATGTCTTTTGATTGGAACATTTAATCCATTTACGTTTAAGGTTATTATTGATAGGTACTTGTTTGTCACCATTTTTATTCTTAATGCCTGTGTTCCTTCTTCCCTTTCTATTTCTTCTTTTCACAGCAGTCCTTTTAGCATTTCTTCCATTGCTACTCTGGTGGTAATAAACTTCCTTAGCTCCTTTTTTTTTTTTTTTTGTGAAACTTCTGATCTCCCGTTCAATTTTGAAGAATAGCCTTGCTGGATAGAGGTTTTTTTTTTTTTTTTTTTTTTTTTTTTTTTTTTTTTTTTTTTTTTTTTTTTTTTTTTTTTTTTTTTTTTTTTTTTTTTTTTTTTTTTTTTTTTTTTTTTTTTTTTTTTTTTTTTTTTTTTTTTTTTTTTTTTTTTTAGATTAAGTCTCTTGCTTTACATCACTTTGTATATTTCTTTCCATTACTTTCTAGTCTGATGTGCTTCTGTTGAGTAATCAGTTGATAGTCTAATGGAAGATACCTTATAGGTAACCTTCTGTGTCTCTTTGGCATCCTTTAAGTCTTACTGTGTGGTTGTTTTTTTGCCAATTTAATTATGTGTACTGGTGTGGGTCTTTATGGGTTCATCTTGTTTGGGACATTTTGAGTTTCTTGGACTTTTTTGAGTTTTTCTTCCCACTATCAGGAAAGTTTTCTGTCATTATTTCTTTAAACAGGTTTTCTAATCCTTGCTCAAGTTCCTCTTTTTTTAAAAAAATATATTTTATTGATTTTTTACAGAGAGGAAGGGAGAGGGATAGAGAGAAACATCAACAAGAGAGAGATATCAATCAGCTGCCTCCTGCATGCCCCACACCGGAGATATGCCCACAAGCAAGGTACATGCCCTTGACCAGGATTGAACCTGGAACCTTTCAGTCCACAGGCCGATGCTCTATCCACTGAGTCAAACCGGTTTTGGCATTAAGTTCCTCTTTTTCTGGCATCCCTATTATGTGGATGATGTTTTGTCCCAAATATCCCTTAGGCTTTCTTCCTTTTATTTTTTAGTGTTTTGTTTGTTTGTTTGTTTTTAATTGCTGCTCTGCTTGGCTGTATTTTCCTACTTTGTCTTCAGCTGGCTGATGTGGTCTTCAGCTTCTTCTAGTCTAATGTTGATGCTTTCTGTTGTATTCTTTATTGCAGCTATTTCATTATTTATTTATTTTTGGTTCTTCTTCATTTCCACTTGATTCTTACATATGTTGAATTTTTCTTCCATCCTCTTAAGTGTCCTTATAACTATTGCTCTGAATTATTTTTTCTGTCATATTGTTTGCCTCCATTTCATTTACTTCCTTTGCTGGTGATTCCTCTTTTTCTTTAGTATGGGGTTGTTTCCTTGTTTCCCCATTTTTCTCCTCTCAGTGTCTCTGGTTATGTGGCTCACTCTCTAGCAGCATATTGACCAAAAAGCACAATATATAACTCGACAAGACATGACACACAGGGAACAAAACATGCATGTATTCATAATATATAACTCGACAAGACATGACACACAGGGAACAAAACATGCATGTATTCATGACACCAATAACACCAATTAAAGGTGACTACCAGGGAATAGAAAATTAAGGATAGAAAATAACACAAAAATTATATTGAGAAATGAAATAAAGGATTAGAGAGAAAAGAAGAAGTAAAAAAAAAACACAGGAAAATATACATATATGGGTACAATACTCCACAAAACCAACAACTAACTCAAAAATATGGAAGCAACGAACACCCAGAAAAACAGGAGGGGGGTTGAATCTGAAAAGGGAGACCTTATTTCCAGAAGGTAAGGTAAAGGAATTGAATGAGTAGGGGAATGGCCACAATTCAGTATGGAGAAGGTTGGAAGAGAATGAGTTTAGAAGAAGAAATGTAAAAAACAAAATACTCAAAAAAATATGTAAATTAAATAATAATATAATTAAAAATAACAATTATTAAAATATGTGTTTTAAAGTGTATGTGTATAGAAGAAAATTTATACATATAAATTAAAATCATTTCCCTTTCTTTAATCTATCTATATATTAATATATTTTTCAAAAAAGAGAATAGAGTAGAGAGCAGATAGACCTGAGTTTTGTAATTGAAACTAATTATATGCTATTACTAGAAGAAGAGAACAAACCAGGAGAGGAAAAAGAAAAGCATAAAATAAAGAAAAAAAAACTAACAAACAATCAAACAGCAACAAGAAAGGGAAAAAAATTGACTGGCGTAGTCAATGAAGGAGAAACACCACATGATCTCACTCATTTGTGGATAATAAAGAACATTATAAACTGATGAACAAAAAGATAGATACAGAGGCAGTAAAGCATCAAACAGACTGTCAAATTACAGCAGGAAGTTTAAGGAGAGGTGGGGTAAATAAGATATCAACCAAAGGACTTGTATGCATGCATAAAAGCATAACCAATGAGCACAGGACACTGGGATATTAGGGTGTGCCTGGGAGGGGGCGGCAATGGAAGATATGTATACATGTAACACATTAATAAAAAATTTTTAAAAAAGAAAATTAAAAAAATTTGACTGATGAATAAAGAGGAAGTTACATGGCCTTGGAGCATGGGAGAGGAAATTAGATTTATGAGTAAGCCAACAGAGACTACAATAGTAATGCTTCAATAAAGAATATCAATTTTTATTTTATTTTATATATTTTATTGATTTTTTACAGAGAGGAAAAGAGAGGCATAGAGAGTTAGAAACATCAATGAGAGAGAAACATTGATCAGTTGCCTTCGTGACACCCCCTTGACTGGAATTGAATCTGGGACCCTTCAGTCTGCAGGCCAATGCTCTATCCACTGAACCAAATGGGTTAGGGCAAGACTATCAATTTTTAACAAGGTGTAAAAAGAGAGGAGAGAAAAAAAATAAAACAGGAATAGGAGAAGAGAAGCAGGATGAAAAAAGGGGAAGTAAGGAAGAAAGGATTGGCATAAAGGAAAAAATGAGATAGTGTAAAGTGATAAACATAAATAAAAATAGAATTAGAACACTATTCCAAAAAATGAATGAAAACTTAAAAAATGAAAGGTTAAAATAATAATGATAATAAATAAATATAAATCAATAAAATAAAAATAATAAAAAATAAAACGGAGTAAAAGGGCAGAGAGAGAGAAAATGGCTGCAGAGTAGACAGATGCGTCTGGAGCTTTGTCTCTGGGCAGAAGGAGAGAGAGCGGCTAAGAGTCACACTGGGAGTGTTTGGTGGCAAATTAAAAGTCAGTTATCCTCCAGGAGAAGGCGGGGAACTGCTGGACGGGGCTCTCCCAGCCGGGCAGCCCCACTGCCACAGGGTTTTTGTCTGCCTGAGCCACCAGCGCGAACGCGGAGACCACGCCATCTTTCAGAGGGTGGTAGATGTCTGCAGCGATCTGACGCTGGCAGCTGCACACCCATCGAGCATGTGGGGACCCTGGGACCCAGAACTCCGCTCTCCAATCAGCACAGACATGCAGTGGAATCAGAGATCCACAGAGCATATGGAAAGGTCAGACTGTGCCTGGGGTAAGAGGGAGGTCTGAAAGCTGCGGCTGACGGAGGCACCCACGGAGCAGCCGGGGACACAGAGCACGGCTTTCCAGGCAGCACGGACGCGCGGGCGGCAGATTCGGAGATCCATGCAGCGTGAGGAAGGGTCAGATTTCGCCTGGGTCAGGGTGAGGTCTCCTACCCCCTCACAACAGAGACATGCACGCTGTGAGAGCCTGGCTCCCAGAAAGCTGCCTCTGGAAAGGTCCCCAGAGGTGGTCAGGGCATGATCCCTAAGTGTGGAGGCAAACCCTCTGAGTTGTTGACAGAGGAGAGCTCTGGAAAACAACTCCTTTTTTTTTTTCTGGGGCAGAGGGGCAGCCTGGGAGTTATTACAGTGTCCTGGCTGCAAAACCCCACACAAACTGGCTTTGAGAACCATAGAGTAGCAGGATCTGAGTACAGCCTAGAGAGGTCCCGTGCTTTGTCTCAGAGATCAATTCTGAAACACTGCCACCCAGTGGAGGACACACAAATTGACTCTCGAATAACCACAAAAGAATAAAGAGATTAAAAGACCAAGAGGGGAACACAGGGAACTGCAATACCTTCCCCACTGGGAAACAGGAGTGCCAAGCAGAATAATAGTGGAAGTGAAGGACCATTCTAATTTTTTTTTCTTTTTTTCTTTTTCCTTTTTTCTTTTCTTTTTTTTTTATTTTTCATTTTCACATATTTTAATTAAAAGACTATTTTTTTCTTTCTGCATCAATTGATTTTTCCTTTTTAATTATTACATTTTTGTTTTAAACTAGTATTATTATTTACTATTAGTACTTTACCTTTTTGGAAAAACACAAGTGTCATTTTGTTTTCTATTTTATTTCGGGATTAGAGTTCTACATTCTATTTTCATCTTTTCTTTAGCATAATTTTACTCCAACTCAACTCTACCTTTATGCCAAAACTTTCGTCCTAATTTTCCCCATTTTGTTGTCTTAGTTCTCTTTCCCTTTTCCAACTTTAGATTCTCCCTATTCTTTCTCTTTACCTGGTTAAAATTTCACCGCATTTATATATCTAATTTCAAATCGCCTACTACAAGTCCACACAAACCTCTCTCTTCTTGTCTTCAGCCAAAAAGTTATTTTTTCTCTATGTCCTTTTGTTGCTATTTGCCTAAAAAGTGATTATATCGATTTATTTATTTTTTTTGTGAGATTCTTTTAGTTTATACTACTTGTTTTATTTTGCTTTTTGTTGGTTTGTTTTCTACCTCTCTTTTCCCTCACCTCCCTCGATACCAGTTGCTATTTGCGGTTTACATTAATCTCTAGGTACTGGTTGCTTGCCTTTATTGGGATTAGTGACTGTTCTATTGGAGTTATCTCCTGACATCTATATTTTGTTCCCCTTTTCTCCCCAATATGCTTTCTTTTCTCTGACTTTTTTTTATCTTCCTAATTCCTTCTCCTTCTCCTTTTTATTTTCTTATTTTATTTTATTTTATTTTATTTTATTTTTTGTTCATTTATTTATCTTTTTTTTCCTTTTTTCTCTCACTCTCCCAATTTGATTTTGGCATTTCTATCTTTTCTTTTTTCCTCATTTTCCTCTTCTTCTTTCTCTATATACCCCTAATTTGTCCTTCATGAGTGTTCACCTTATTTGTGATTATTAACATCCTGAATACATTTCTACTCAGTGCCTTGTGTGCTGTACCTGGTCGTGTTGTAGTTTGTGCTTCTCAATCAATGTAGGAGAGAAAACTACATAACCAGACACCCGGAAAAGAAAGACCATGGGCAGAAAAAGAAACATCCCACATAAGACAGAAAGGCGGGTTTCACCAGAAAAGGAAGTAAACGAAATAGAAGTAGAAATAAGCCTGCCAGAGAAAGAGTTCAGAGAAACGATCATAAGGTGGTTGAAAAGGATGGAAGACAAATTCGACAATATGAGTAAGAGCCAAGAGGAAGTGAAGAAGACCCAAGAGGAGATGAAGAAGCAGGAAGAAGAAATGCAGAAGAAACTAGATGAGGTGCAGAATAAACAAGAAGTAATGAACAATGACATCACTGCTATAAAAAACTCGATAGAAAGCATCAAAAGTAGACTAGAAGAAGCAGAGGACCACATCAGTGAGCTAGAAGACAAGGTAGGAAAAGATACCCAAGTACAGCAGCTTCTAGAAAAAAAAGTTAAAAAGCAAGAGGAGAGTCTAAGGGAACTTTGGGATAACATGAAACAAAACAACATCCGTATAATTGGGTTTCCAGAAAGAGTGGAAACTGAACAAGGATTAGAGAATGTGTTTGAAGAAATAATGACAGAAAATTTCCCCAGTATAGAAAAGAAAAAATTCACACAAATCCAAGAAGCTCACAGAGTCCCAAGCAAACTGGACCCCAACAAACCGGCACAAAGGCACATAATAATTAAATTGGCAAACACTGACGACAAAGTAAGAATCTTAAAAGCAGCCAGAGAGAAACTGAAAGTTACCTACAAAGGAACCCCCATAAGACTAGCTACTGACTTCTCAACAGAAAGTCGTCAGCCAGAAGGGAATGCAATGAAATATACAAAGTCATGCAAAAGAAGGATCTGAATCCAATAATACTGTACCTGCAGGACTCTCAATCAAAATTGAAGGTGAAATCAAAAGCTTCACAGATAAAATAAGACTAAGGGAATATATTACCACCAAACCAGCAATGCAAGAAATGTTAAAGGGTCGGCTGTAATAAAAAGAAAGAGGAAGTGAAGAAGGAGCTCGGGGGTGAGGACTAAAAATGGCAACAGATAAGTACTTATCAATAATAACTTTAAATGTAACCAGATTAAATGCTCCAATCAAAAGACATAGAGTATTCAATTGGACAAGAAAACATGATCCATATATCTGCTGTCTGCAGGAAACCCACCTCAGGAAAAGAGATGCGCACAGATTGAGGGTGAAGGGATGGAAGATGGTATTTCAGGCAAATGGAAATGAAAAAAAAGCTGGGGTTGCAATACTTATATCTGACAAATTAGACCTCAAAGTGAAGGACATAATAAGAGATAAAGAAGGCCACTTCATAATACTAAAGGGAACAATCTAACAAGAAGAAATAACACTGATGCACATATATGCACCCTATATAGGAGCACCTAAATACATAAAAAAACTCTTGGAGGATATTAAGTTAGAGATTGGCAGCAGTACAATCATAGTAGGAGAATTAATACCCCACTGTCACCATTGCACAAATTCTCCAAAAAAAAATCAGCAAAGAAACATCAATCCTAGGGGAGGAGCCAAGATGGCGGCATAGGTAAACACCTACACTGC
>PVJN01019204.1:0-37904 GCA_004026805.1 Lasiurus borealis | reverse complement strand
TAGAGGGTCACTGAGGGCATCTGAGGGCTACGGCTAGGGCCACAGCTCAATGGCATGTCCACTCAAAAAAGGCAAAGGGGCGTTGGAGGGAGATTCCAGGAAGCACCACTGTTTCTCTTGGTCCTTCCTTCTTACCTCTGCTTCCCAACACTTAGCCTTTGCCCCTGCGCATGCCCCTGGCCCTGGGCAAGTACAGAAATACCATGTCTTTGGACCTGGACATGCTGTAGAAGAATCTAGACCTGGAACTCCAATTCTCTCCTGGTCATTCCTGTTCTGGCCCATAGGTCAAGGTTTGAAACCAGAAACTTGAAAGAAAAGGAGATTCTAAACCCAGATGCCATTGAGAATTACATTATATATACTGTATATTTTTAATCCCCTTTCTCCTTCTTCTCCCCTTTCCCAAATGTGCCGGTCCACCCGATGTTCCACGGGGAGCCTTGAAGTTAGGATTTTCCGACGTGAGCTGCACCTCTATAAATGGAGTGTTTGGGCACAACGGTTGCTGCCAAGGGCAGGAAGGAGTGTAAATGACCTATATTCCCCCGTCCCTGGCCACACACTGCCGTGTGGTGATGGATAGATAAGAACCCTTAAATGAGGCTGAGACATGCAGCCGGGGCAGGAGAGGTGAGTGCTAGGATGGGGCCAAGGTTTGCCTTTGTCCTGCCCCGCCTCCGGATAAAAGGAGAACAGGGGAGGGGGAAGGAGGAGCGGGGGTGTCTCAGGAGAGAATCCCTCGTCTGTAGTAGGCGTTTGTGCTCAGTGAGAAGACAAGTGCTCAGCCCCGCCAGCCTCCCGCCCCATCTCCCCCACAACGGAGCGAGCTCTGATTGTGTTAAATGTTGACTATTCTCGGGCCACAGCCCCTGGGGGACAGATTCTGGCAAAGATGATAGATAGACCTCGGAGGGGTGAGCAGATGATGTTTGAAAGCACAGCCCCGGGGGAGCATCAGTCTGGGGCTGAGAGAAAAGAACACGTTTGTTTGTTTTTGTTTGTCTCAGCTGGATCTTCTTCAAGGGGATGTTGCAAAGGGCCCTGTTTGGGTCAGCCGTGGAAGCTCAGGCCTAAGGTCGTTGCCGGTTAGCATCCTGGGCCGCAATGTCAGAAGCCCTCACTCCAGGTCAGGCCTGGTGGGGTCTCTAGGGACGCAGAGACAATCAGATGTGCTCTCTGTCCTGACACCTCCGTCTGGGCGGAGACAGAGCAGGGAAAGACAGGATGATGCAGCGTGACTCCAGAGGAGATGGAAGAAGCCCAGGGGTGACAGAGGGGAGGGGGCAACAGATGTGAGTGTGTGCGTGTGTGTGCATGCATGTCTGCATGTATATGTGTTTATGTGTGTGTGTGTGTGTGTGTGTGTGTGTGTGTGTGAATGTGTGTGTGGGTGTACGACTGGCAGAAGAAGATAGAAAGGATCAGAGTGAAGGGGATTTCTATATGCTTGTTCCTGGGAGGTCTAGGTCAGGGGTCAGCAAACCGCAGCTCGCAAGCCACATGCGGCTCTCAAGCCATGTTTGCCGCTCTGTTGACTAATGAGTTTGCTGACCACTGGTCTAGGTGATAGGTGTTTCTTGTGGCCGGTGCAAGGGTCTCATGCAGAGGAAAGATAGGAATGAAAGCTGCAAAGGAACCCTAGCTACTTTGGCTCAGTGGATAGAGCGTTGACCTGGGGACTGAAGGGTCCCAGTTCGATTCCGGGCAAGGGCACATATGTAAAGGTTTGAAACCAGAAACTTGAAAGAAAAGGAGATTCTAAACCTAGTAGGGGGTGTGCAGGAGGCAGCCAATCAATAATTCTCTTTCATAACTGATGTTTCTATCTCTCTCTTCTTTCCTCTCTGAAATCAATCACACACACACACACACACACACACACACGTATGAAAGAAAACAGGCAGCAGCTCCAGGTGAGCCTTGGTGCCAGGCCTCTCATCTGAGGGCCATGGGAGACATGAAATGGTTTTAATAAAGTGAAGCCCCCAGTGACTTCGGAATTCAAGAGAAATGGCCCATCAGGCTGGGCGGGAAGGAGATAGCAGAAAACTGTGAGAAGGCTCCTGGGCCCAGGCTAACTTTGTGAAAACAACAACAACAACAACAACATACAAACAAACAAAACAACCCCTGGGGAGCCCAGAAATTCCAGGGATGAAGGAAGCACTTCCTGCTAGACAGAGAGGCGTGGCACAGCTTTACCCTCAGAGATCCTTGTCCACGGTGCAGGCTGGGGTGGGGAAGGCAGCAAGCTGGAGAACCAGGACATAGGAAGAAGGGAGGCAGGGTAATCGTGGTGTTCAGAACGTGAGCTCTGAAATCGGATCTTCCTGGTGTCCAATTACAACTCCCCAGCTGTGCAACTTTACCTCCATTATTTAACATTTCTGTATCAGTCAGGAGAGTCTAGGTTATGCTGCAGTAACAAACAGTGCCAAAATCAAAGTGGCTTTAAATGACAGAAGCTTCTCTCTTGCTCAGACAAAGTGATCTTAAAGGTTTGCTGGAGGCTCTACTCATAACAGGAATTCCAGAAGCTGGGTGCATGGAGGCTTCTTTCCATCTCTGCTCTGCAATGGACTAAGGCAATGTGGCGAGAACACGGCAACTCACTGATTCCTAAAATGAGCCACCTCTCTTCCACTCTCATTTCATTGGCAGAAGCCTGCTTGGCTGTGCCTGTATCTTCACAGGGCATGAGAAACAGTTTACACACACACACACACACACACACACACACACACACACACACACACACACTGAGCCTCAATATCTTTCCCTGTGAAATGGGAATAAAACCAACTTTGGCTGGGCATTGTGAGTCTAGATGAGAGAATGCACGAGAAGGTCTAGGTCGAACAATAACAGCTGGGCGCTAGGAGGTGTGGGTGAAAAAGAGGAATAAAATGGAGTGTTTATTGGTTCTGGAGTTTTCTAGGCCGCATGCTTGACTTGCCCAGGAAAAGCCACTGCACCTGGCACAGCTGTACCTGGAGCTCTTGCTCTGCTGGTGACCCCAGGAGTCCCTGGTGCTCCAGGAACTCCCCCGCTTGTGAGAGGCTTTCCCCATCCTCCCCGAGTCTCAGGGCTGAGCTGGGCTGTCTTCCAAGGCAGCCTCCGGCCTCCCCTCCAAGACTATGCATTTCTAATACCAACCTCACGTCTTCGCCGCTGCTGCTGCCACCGCCGCTGCTGCCACCGCCGCAGAGGCCCCATGCAAATGGCATTTCTCTGCCAAGAATCAGTTCCCATTCATCACCGTGAAGCGCGATACCTGCGGGGAACCAGTCACTGAGCCTGCGTGAGTCTCCGAAGACGGGGATGTGTCTGCTCAAGCTGAGTAATTAGAGCAGTTTTCTGCACACATGCCTAATCTTTATTTAAGACATTTCACTTAGGTACACAGCGAAGTTATTCAAAAGTCTGTTCCACGTGAGACATGTATATCACCCAGCCACCTCTCTTCTCTCTTTTAGAATTGTTGAATGAAGCACCCATGACCATAATTGCAAATATTTATTGAGGCTGTGTGCGAAGCAACCGTACTCTGCACTTTACTGGAGATAACTTATTTCATTGTCATAACAACCCTATTATTCTTTCTTGAACCCGATCTGAGAAACTCATAGGATGCCCACGTTGTTTCCATGCGAAGGAGACATCAGTCATCTTTAAGGGGAAAGTGGCAAATAAATGGAGAGTATTTGCTTTATGGGACTAAGAAAATCATGGTAGCTCACAAGCATATAGAGCTAAGTACGTACCAGGCACTGTCCTAATACTCTCATGCATTAGCTCATTAATCCTCTCGAGAGGCCTAGGAAATAGCTATTATTAATCCCCATTTTACAGCTGAGGAAACTGAGGTATGGAGGTATTACATAACTCTCTCCACATAACAATAGCCAATAGGTGGTAGAACCAGTACTTGAACCCAAATAGTTAGGACCCGAACCACAATACCATATTGCCTCTTGGGGTCCAGCAATCTCAATGTCTTAAACTATTGCAGGACTATCATGTGGAAGATTATGACAAGAAGGTTAATGTCTAGATCAACAGAACCAGGACTATCGGCATAAACCACCAAGAGGCAGATTTAAATTCCAACTAAGAAAGAACTTTCCCCTTTGTTACTCAAAGACCAAACAGAGTTCCTTGCAGGTAGTAAGCTCCCCATCAGCAGAAGTGCTCAAGAACAGACTGGATGACCTTGCCCTGAGAGGCATGGCTGGGATTCTTCCCTTGGGCTCCAGGTGGAATGAGATGGCCTCTGCAATTGCCTTTGACATGGCGATTTTATGAACATAACTGTCACGGCATCTGAATATGGCAACAAGTCTTTAAGCTATATCCTCTCCCTACTTAAAATTGGGAGCAGACAACATCGCTACCTGAGTGGCCAACATGAAGGCCAGGACACCATTCCAGAGCTCAGCGATATCATCAAATTAAACTCATAGCAAAGCTACTCTGACACCTGACAATGATGCAAATAATTGTTACCTGGATGAGCAATTAACCTAATTCATTTTGTCGACTCGAGGTAGCATAGTATTCATTAGTCAAACCCCCATTTTCATGCTTTTCTTTTCTAGCTTTATTAATTTACCCGCCTTTTAAAGCAATGCTGAATTTGGTAGCTACTATTGATCCAATGCAGGGTTTTATCCTTCTTGGTGCAGCCATTAGAGAAGGAGAAGCTGGGAGTGAGGGTGAGCCACTCATTCATTGGGCCAGAAAGCCAGGCAGGGATGAGGGAGACTTGATAGGAACACAGGTCAGATGAGCTTAGGCATCTAGAGGGAGTAGACACCTGGCGAAAAAACTGCAGTGATCCCACAAAAGGATCCTAGCCCTTCAGGCCACAGCCCAGGGCTAGGGGAAGGAATGGGTCAGGGGCTTTAAAGGAGGGACACGCAGGAGGCACAGTATGGATGAGATGAGGCTCCTGCCTTAATTTCTGGGCTTTTTGTCTGGGGCAGAAGGATTTTCAGGTGGGTGGGCAGGGACAAGAAATTGGTGGTAATTGATGGGGGAAAATACCAAGCATTGGAGTCTTAGAGCTCCTGGTAGCAAGTTCAGATCAGTGTTCACAGAAAATCACCTACCCCATCTCCTATCCCTTTGAGAACTGGTTTAAATATTCCCTAAGGACCTTATAAAACACTAGAGGCCTGGTTCATGAAATTTGTACATGGTCAGGGGTGTGTTCCTCAGCCCAGACTGCACCCTCTCCAATCTGGGACATCCCTCTCACAATTCAGGACTGCTGGCTCCCAACTGCTCGCCTGTCTGCCAGCCTGATCACCCCCTAATCACTCCCCTGCCAGCCTGATCAATGCCTAACTGCTCCTCTGTCAGCCCAAACTGCCCTTCCCTTGCAGGCCTGGTCCCTCCCAACTGCCCTCCCCCGCTGGCCTGATTGCCCACAACTCTCCTCCTCTGCTGGCTATCTTGTGGCGGCCATCTTGTGTCCACCTGGGGGCAGCCATCTTGTGTGTTGGAGTGATGGTCAATTTGCATATTACTATTTTATTAGATAGGATGGGGCAGCGGGGGAGGGAAGGTGTGTGGCTTTCAAACACCTCCTTCCCCTTCAAAAGGCTGGCAGGGAGCTTAAACCAACTGAGTCTCCCTCCTCAGCTTGAGCCGAGGATTGCTAGAAAGTGGACTTTTTGATTTACAGTCCCAAAGGCGAAGTGGTGCAGGAGGGAATAATAAGCTCTTTAGACTTGGAAGCTCCTGCAAGAAATGATAGATGTCCCCGAGGGAAGGTGCATCCAGGAAGGGGTCCCCAGCCCCCCAGCAGGAATCAATCTCCCTGTCCCCTGAATGCCCAACACCTCCCTCAGCAGTTCCTGCCCGGGATTTCCAGCAGCTGCGCGTGTGTCTTCTATTCCCCAAGTAGATCCAAAGGCCCCCCGAAATCAGTGACTGTGTACCTCATCGGCTCTCAAGTGAGATTTGTGCTGTGGCTGCTGCCTGGCTGGCGGGCTGGGAGAGGAGACTCTGATTTTCAAGCTAGTGTTCCACCCCATCTCATTGGGGAGATATGTTAGGTTGTCTGTGCTGCTTAAATGCACAGAGGCATTGCTACTTTGGAGTTTTTGCAAATAGAGAAAAGACGACGGCAAGGTTGGTGGACACTGCCTAGCCATCCTCTGCAAGGCAGACCGCTGGGTGCTGTTTCTCCGCCGATGATGGCCCTGACTCTTGACACTACAAAGTAGACCCCTGGGGGACAGGACCTGTGCTGTCCTGAGGGCCTCCAGTTTCTGACTGCCCTCAAGTGGCAGGACATCCAAGAGCCCAAGGGGAACTGACCCACCACACCCTTCTATTGGGGCTGCATCAACCGAGCCCAGGAGGTCCCAGGGACTCAGGTCTAATCATCGAAGATGGCTAATGGAGCCGGGGCCTTGGCTGTGTGTTGAAACAGTCAGCCTTGTAGCTACTTCCTCCTAAAGAGGAAGACAGAAAGGAGAAGAAAGACAAAAGGAAGAGAATAAAAGCAAATTGCTCACTGTGCTTCTCTTTAGCAAACTAAATGCTTATTGAAATGAAGATAAGCTTGACAGACTTTTGTTAGCAGTTTTGGGGCCTAGCTGAGAATATCTTGCCTTGAGAGACTTCCATTAGAACTGACTCCACAACTAATAATGTGGTCTCTGTCACTTAACTCGAAAGTCCCTCCTGGACCCGCACAGTGAAGCGTTAAGGAAATGAAATCCTTTTTTTTTTTTTTTTTAAACCATATACAGCTAAGTTTGATTTGTTGAGAACATTTCTTCAACTGACAAGTTACAAGCCATGTCTGAGAGGCCCACTGGGAACTTTCAAAATTTGAGCAGCAGTTTCTAATCACTGGCGATCATTAGCATTTTAGTGAATAGATTTTTGATAAGAAAAATCTTTGCCCTGTGGGAAGAAAAAAAAAAGCGTGACATTTGATAATGCAAACAGAGGAGCAATTTTAATTAGGTCTCCAATCCTCCTTGGCATGGCAAGCATTGCACAGGATCCAGATGTTTTCCTTCTTAGAAGGTGTGACCTTAAGGCTGTGCCAAGCCATTGGTGCTGGGTTTTATGCCACTGGTTGGATCTCCAGGGCGAACAATAATAACCACTATGTATTGAACATTTACTATGTGCCAGACATTGTACTGTTTCTCATGCATCATCTCAACTAGTCCTCAAATCAATCTGATGAGATATTATTATTAATTATTATTATTATCATTCTGGTTTTACAGATAAGAAAACCAAAGTCCCCCGGCTTGGTATGCTGGGGTAGTGGTGGAGGCTAACCCAGATCTGGGTGCCTCTCACTCTGGCTCTGTCACTGAGTGTGGGATGAGTTAGGTGACCTCTCCTGGCCTCAGTCTCTGAGTCCCTGGAATGGGGATGTGATTGGTCACTTCTCCTTCGCTAGACTCTGGAGGGGCTCTGCGGAAGGGGTGGCTGCGTGCTTAGGAGAACATTTTTTCCTCTCGTGGAACTAGACCCTGACACATTGTATCTTCTTTCTATTGATCTTAGCCTAACCCTTTGGGGTTACCTTCATCCCCGTTGGCTGTGATACTCAGAAATTTGTAATCAGCTCTTGGGCTTTCTTAATTTTATATCCTTCAGACTAAATACCTCTGATTCCTTCAACCAGTCTTCATATGCCATGATACTGAGTTTCAATACTTCCTATTGAAGAGATGCCATCTCCAAAATGAGGGTAATAATGGTCATTGTGAGGATTTTCTAAGATCAAGTCTGGCACATTGTGAGTGTGTGTGTGTATGTGTGTGTGTGTGTGTGTGTGTGTGTGTGTGTGTGTGGTCACCTGCCCAATTCGCATTCTTCCCTTTTACTTACTGGCAGAGCAATGATTTCATTTGGAACACCAGGGGACATTTATCAGCTTCCCTTGCAGACAGGGGGTGACCTATCCTCTATAATAAAAGGGTAACATGCAAATGGACTGAACAGCAGAATGACCAGAATGCCTGTGGCTGCTTGCCCTGCCTGGCCCTGCCCTCCCCCAATAGACCACCCCCATCAATCGTGGGTGTGATGGGCCGGCAAACTGCCCACGGCCCCTCACACTGGCTGGCCCTGCACCCCAATTTGCCCCCCACCACCCTCAGCCAGCCCGCCCACTATGGCCCCCCCTTGGGTCAGGCCAGCTGGACCCCACCAGTGCACAAATTCGTGCACTGGGCCTTTAGTAAGGTAGAATTTGCATTCCATGCACTGCTGAGATCTGGTGTACCTTGCTATCAGTGCATTTCATGAGTGTATTTTATTTTATTTATTTAAATATATTTTATTGATTTTTTTTACAGAGAGGAAGGGAGAGGAATAGAGTGAGAAACATTGATCAGCTGCCTCCTGCACATCCCTGACTGGGGATGTGCCTGCAACCAAGGTACATGCCCTTGACAGGAATCGAATCTGGGATCTTTCAGGCCACAAGCCGACGCTCTATCCACTGAGCCAAACCGGTTTCAGCTCACGAGTGCATTTTAAAGACATTTTCAGACAACCTCCACTCTCATCCCCAAAGCAGCGACTGGTCTGAGTTTATTGTCATAGGTGAGTTTGGCATATTCTAGAATGAGTAGAATATGTTATGCACTTCTGTGTCTGGCTACTCCATTCATCCTAATATTTTTGAAATCCATCCATGTTATTGTATGTGCCTATAGTTTGTTCTTTTGCATTGCTGAGAGGTATTCCATCGGATGACTGTACCACAGCTCATTTACTCTTACTCATTTTCCTCTTGATAGGCCTCTAGGTAGTCTCCAGTTTTTAACTTTACGGATAAAATTTCTATGATAATTCTTGGACCAGCATTTTTGTAGACAGGTTTACATTTCTCTTGGATGAATACCTAGCAGTGAAGTTGGGTGAATATATGTTGAGCTTGTCAAGAAACTGGAAAACAGTTTTCATAAGTGGTTGTACCGTATTACACTCAAACTGCAACATGTGCGGGGTATACAGCTGCTCTACTTCCTCTCCGACCGCTGTCACCGTCAGCCTTTACAGCCCTTCCAGACAGAGATTAGTGGTATCTCATTGTGGTTTTGATTTGTGTTTTCTTATAAGTACCGCGTGCTAGCTGATTGTGCCACTGGAGCTCCTAGTTTTTGTTTTCTGGATGACGAATGGTGTTAAAAGACTGTTCATGTGCCCCTTAGCCATTTGTATATCTCCTTCTGTGAAGGGTTCATTTAAATTCTTTGTTTATTTTTTAAAAGTTGTGGTGCTTGTCTTCAGTACTGAGTTGTAGGAGTTTATAGAGTCTGGGTAAAGTCCTTTGTCAGATTAATATCTTCCCTCATTCTATGCTTACCTATTATTTTCTTGATGGTATTTTTTTTGATGAGCAGTTGTTTTAATTTTGAGCAAGTCCATTTTCTCATTTTTCCCTGTTGTGATAGATATTTTCTGCATTCTTTCTAAAAGATCTTTAGGTCTGTTTTCTTGTGTTCACTTTTACTTGTCGGTCTGTATTCTATCTTGAATTTATTTTTGTATGAGGTCTAACACAGGGCCAAGATTCTTTGTTTTTCTTATGGATACCCACTTGTTCCAACACCATTTGTCAAAGACAGTTTCCTTTCCACATTTAATGGCTTTGACATATTTGTTATAAATCAAGTAAAAATATGTGTGTGGACCTCTCTCTGGATCTTCTATTTTGCTCCACAGATTTATCTTATCTATCCTTTCACCACATCCACACTGTTTAGATTTTTTCAATGGCTTTATAGTAAACCTTCAAACCTGGTAGGTTGTCTTCTCATTTTGTAATTCATTTTCAGGATTGTTTTGGCTATTATTGCTCTTTTTCCTTCCCAAATAAAATTTAAAATCATCTTGTTTGGGATTATAATAGATCTTTAAATTCATTTGGGGAAAATTGACATTATGATAATATTGAGTCTTCCAATCCAGGATTTTTTAATTTAATTTTTAATTCACCCAATTTATTTAGGTATTTTTAATCCCTCTTGGTATTATTTGACCATTTCAGCATAGACTTTCTCATATTTTGTTAAATATATCCTTAAGTGTCTGATGCTTTCGAATGCTATTATAAATGGTATTTATTTCTAATATTACTTTCTAATGTATAGAAATGCAATTGATATTCATATTAATTTTATATATTGTGATGCTCTAAATTTTATTAGTTCAAGTAGTAATTTTCCTAACATTTCTTAGGATCTCCTGTCATGTCATCTGCTAACAGATTCCTTTGCAATTTGTATGCTTTTTATTTATTTTTCTTGTCTTATTGCACTAGGTAGATTTTAATGCAACCCAAAAAAACTTATGACTATGGAAAAAGTCGTTTTTTTTTTAAAATTCATTAAAAAGCACAAATAATCACCTGCAAAAATCTTTCTACCCTCAGGTTGGTATTTCTCCAGACTTAAGAACAAACTCAGTAATTTGACTTTACTTTTTCTTCCTGACATGGCATAATATTTAACTTGCATAGTAGTTATTAATGCTGCTTGCTGGACACAAAGTAGCATTGCACTTCCTTGACACCTCATTGTTAGGTGGGGCTGTGTGACTGGTTTCAGCCAGCAAGTGAGTGCTGAAATGCTATGTGTCACTTCTGCACCAGGTCACCGAATTACCATTAATGTGAGAGTCTCCCAAACTCTCCCTTTCCTCTAGCACATTAACCAACAGTGTTTGAGATAAAAAGTACTCCAGCTATGCAATGAGCAGAGCTCCTTCTGCTGACCCACAATGGACATATGACTTGAAGGGAAATAAAATTTTGTTATTTTAAGACACTGAGAGATTTGGGGATTGTTTGTTACAGCAGCATTACCCTGCCCATCCTGACTGATACGTCGTGCATGAAATTTTAAAAGAGAGATGATGGCTAAGCAAGATAGGAAGGGGCAATGTAAGAAAACAGTGTTTTCTTCTCTGGGTGAGACAAAGCACGTATCTCTCCAGAGAAACCAGCAGTGAGCCAGAGCCCAGAATCTTATGCAGGTCTTATATAGAACCAGATTCCCAGTGTCAAACATAGGCTAGAAAAAAAATTTTAAGTGCTTTCTTACATTCAGTTAAGCCAGAGTTCTCCTTCCAGACTGTGCTTTGCAAAGTGGAAGCATAGCATTTCCTTCCTTCCGTTCCCCCCCTCCCCACCTTCTCATTGCCTGCAAACGGGAATGACAAAAACAACGTGTCCTCAAGAATTGTTGGGGGAGAATTTGTGCTGATTACAAAACACTTCACAGAATGTAAAATCCTAGCTAAGTGGTAATTTTCTCCAAAAGCTCTGCCAATTGTAATACATAAATATTGTTTTTAAAGCTGGCTCCTGGCTTGCTTTCCTATGGCCGTCCCATCAAACACTCCAATATGCCTGGGGTTATTGTCCACCCCGGATTTGTATGTGTGTGCATGGCGCTTGTGTAATGTTGTTTACTGAGGAGTTGATTAAGCCCATCTTGTAGCAATAAAACTTGAGAACGATGTCATACCCCATTGGAGAGGTGATGGGTCAGAACAACTCACTCAGGACAACTGTACGCTCTGCCCCTCGAGGGGCAGCCCTAGTGTGTTTGGATTAGAGAATGTTCTCTGTGGTTATTACATTTTTTTTCAGCCCTTTGCCCAGCTTGGATTGAGGCCTTAGGTTTCTGGTTCATGTTATCACTCTATGGGTAGAGTCCATGTACCTGCTGATGGTTAAATTCATGTTTATGGGCTACTTACTGTTGACTGCATGCTGGGAACTATAAGGAATGTAAAGATTACTGAAGTAGTTACTGACCCCAGTGAGCTCCCAGTTAGCCAAGGGCAAAGGAAGACATTTATTCATTCATTCATTCATTCACCTTTCAGCTATTGATTCTATTAATATTAATTCTACTAAGATTGCTTGATGTTGCATTTACCATTCTGGCTACAGAACAAAGTCTCAGCTCTAGTAGGACCATATGTTCTAATAGGGGGATACAGGCATTAATCAAATAATTATAGTAATAAAGTTTTTATTATGAACTGATGCGCACTGAAAGAGTCTAGAGTGCTGTGAGCATCAGAAAACAAAGAATCGGGGAAAGAAGCCAAGGAAGCCGTCTCTGAGCAAGTGACCTTCAAGTTGAGATTCAAAGGATGAATTAAAGTTCCCAGCCTGAGGTGGAGGGAGAAAAGTTAGGCAGATGAAACAATACATTTAATATAAGACACACTATATAATGGCCACAGAGGAGGGGCATGTAACATACTAGAAGAGGTTCCAGAATAAGTTTGATTGTTAGTTAGAGAGTAAGAAAGGCTGCCTATTAGTGACCCTGTCGCGACTCACAGATTGAGAACTGTTAACGGGGTTGCTTAAGACCATCGGAAAACACAGATATTTACATTACGATTCATGAACAGTAGCAAAATTACAGTTATGAAGTAGCAATGAAAATAATTTTATAGTTGGGGGTCACCACCACATGAGGAACTGTATTAAAGGTTCATGGCATTAGGAAGGTTGAGAACCACTGCTCTAGAGGAAAGAAGAGGAGCAGCACAAACAAAGACCCAGAGGCAGGAAGGAGTAGAGGATGAGGAAGCTAGGACAGATTTGGAAGAGTCTTGAATTTCAGTCTCAGAGTCTGGACTTCACCAGTGAAGGGGACTCACTGATTTGGGGACATGACAGTGATGTGATCAGAACACTTGAGTGAGAGAGGCTCCCTCATTCACCCTGGAAGACAGTCTTGTTTGCAACCCAAAAGGACCTCAGATAGAGCCTCCGGCATCCCTGGAGCCCAGACAGGGTTTCCAATGGTCAGCTCTTCACTATTTATAAGAGAAAACCCAAGATTTTGAGGAGACAATGCAGGAGAGGAAGGAGGGTGAGGGAAACAGAGTGCCACAGCTGAGGGCTTCTTCCCCAGTGACAAGAGAATATATGCACGAGGACTGAACCCCAAGTGGCCCAGATCAGAGGGCTGTGTGTGTGCCAACTGTTGTGTGAAATTAGCTCACATGAAAAAGTGCTTCCTATTAGTTTTAGACTTCTTTCAGGCATAGGCAAAAGAATACCAACTCAATCTAAGATAAAGACTAGAGAGGATTAATTGAAGTATAGGAGGTATCCAGAGCAGGGCTGAATCCAGGGCTTAAACTAAGATATCAGGATTCTCTTTCTCCATCTCTTGAGTTCACTTCCATGTATATATTGACCTCATTGTTTCCCATTGCAATTGGGCTTCCTCTCAGCAGGTGAAGAAGAGCTGCTGAAAGCTCCAGCCTTACCTTGCAGCAGAAAAAGGGAGTTTCTGTGGGTCAGTATATAAATTCCAGGGAAGCACTGTGATTGGCCCTGATGTGTCACATGCCCATCTCGTGGACTAATCACGGTTGCCAAAGAAAAAAGATGCTAGAGTTGGTCAGGCCTGTCCTGAGACTGACAGGCAACCCCAGGTGAGTCACACACAGCAGAGGAGAACAGAGCTCCGATGGAAGCAATGCTGAGCTAACACAACTAACCCAGAGACACCACGGTCCTTTTCTCATGCTCTCTTCCGTAGGGCCATGACTCATGCAGAGTGTTTGTATTCATCGTAGTAATCTGGATGGGAGGGTGAGGGTCATTTAAGGAGAGAATAATAACAATATATAATTTTTAATAAGCTTTTGAAGACAGATATGACCAATAATTTCCATACGACAAGATTAATAAATGCTGTGGAGTTCTGCTGTCAGGGGGTGATCTAGTTGCTCCCCCAAGGTCTTTTGATGCAGAAGGGTCCGTGGCTATGTTGTTTTGGGGGTAAGAGCCTTAGAAGGGGATCAGGTAACCTGGACTCTGGCTCTGGGCCTGCCCTCAGCTCACTCTGCGATCTTAGATAAGCCCTCTCTCTGGACCTCTGTTTACCCATCTTTACAGTGAGAAGGATGATGTCTGCTGGGCCAGAAGGCTGACCAGGTGGTATTTGGTGACCAGCGGAAATGGGATCACACCCAAGCCGGATGACAGAGGCAGCAGCTGCCCTTGGCTGGGATGGGACCCTGGGAGGCCGCTTTGGAAACAGAGTTATGTTCATTTGTAGATGTGGAGCATGTGAAGACTCCACATATCGGGGAGAGGCGGGAGAGTCCAGGGATAATCGTGGAGGTGGGAGGTTCCGACCAATGTCCCAGACTCACACCAGCCCTCCTTCTCGGGCCTCTGAGAGCGAGTCACACCCCCAGCTGAAAGCCACCACTCTGGGCCGGCTTTGTGCCTGGAACAGGATTTCACTGCTTTTCTTCCTTCCGGGGAGCTCTTGGTCTCTGGATCCTGAGGAGCCAGGGACCCCTGCAGTGTCTCTTCCTCTGAGGCAGGCAGCTTGAGGCCAGCTTAGAAGGTGTGTGGGTGTCAGGAGGCAGGGGGAGGGGAAGCTAGGCAGGCACATGGGTGTGAGGGGCAAGGCTTGCAACACGGTAGGGGTTCCTGTGTGTTCCTGTCTCACTCAGCATTCCCGGGGAGACATTTCTCATCACCAAGGGCCGCACAGGAGGATACTGGCGCTCACCTCTGCTTAAATGTGCAGCCTGGCTCCTTGGGCCTGTATTTCAGGAGACTCGGGGTCAAGGCCACGTTCAAAGGCTTTGGGTGTGCTGAGAGGGGAAAAGAGTGGACCCGACGTCTCTAAAAAAGGAGTTTAAATAAGAGGGGAAAAGGACACAGTGTCATCGTGCAAGCCATGGGGGCTGGTGGGGCTGAGGACAGGGGCTGGCGCTGATCCTGGCTCCCCCATCCCCACCCACTCCTGGTCCAAGAGTCCTAGAAGTCCTGCCCCGGGATGTGTGGGGAGGTTGGGGGCAGGGAGCGGAGCCCTGGGCCACCCACCCCTCCCTGGCCTCGGCGGCCTCCTCTGGAAAGTGGGGCGAGGGCCACGCTGGCCAGGGAGGGCTGGGGGGCTGGAGGCTGGGCCGGAGTAGCTGGGAGCGGCTGGGAGCCAGTAATTAATAAATGAGCCGCCCTGGGACTCCCGGCCGCCTCCGATGACATATCTGTCTCGGGCTCGGCAAACCATTAAATGACCATTTTCTGACAGAGCGACTTCCCCGCTGCCTCGCCGCCGCCCAGCAGCCTTGACTTTGGGGCCTATTTTCTCCGCTCACCCCGTCCCTCCTCTGCTGCCTCCCGCAGCTCCCCACCCAGGGGTCTCTCCACTGTCTCCCGCCTCTGTCTGCAGGAGCCCGTCTGCTTGGCCTCAGCTCCTGGGGGAGGCTGGGGTTCTCTCCCTGCAGCCCTGCGTGCTGGCCTCTCCCCTCCCCTCCCACCCCGGCCTCTCTTCTCTCTGTGGCCGCCTCTCTCTTTGCCCGGCCTCCTCTGGCCTTCTCCTCTCCCTGGCACCTCTCTCTCTCTCTTCCTCCCTCCTCCTTATCCTCCTCTTTCTCTCCCCCCTCCACCCGCCCCGCTCTCTCTGTTCCTACCGTCTGTGTGAGGTTTAGCTGCCCCCCCTTGTCTGGCCCAGCCTCCCCGCCTCCCCCTCTCCCCCCCCCTCCCCGCGCCTGACGGCTCCAGTTCATTTCTGCCTGTTTAATTGGGCCCCGGATGAGTTTGGTCGACAGGGCCATTCATCATGTGGCCTCGGCTGGCGGCGGAGCCCGGGGGAGCGGGGCTGACAGCTCCGCCAGGCTGGGATGCGGCCTGCGTCGGGAAGTTCACATATTTGGGCATTAGTGCAGCTATTAGTTTAACAAGCTTCGTTTATCCTTGTCACTACCACTTCAGCTTCCCATGTAATCATTTGAAATGTAGATTACAGCCAGACAAATGGGACAGCGCGAGACGCGCGGCGCAGGCAGTGACACGCGCGGCTCGTTAGGGCACCTTCCCGGCCGGCCCTTCCCGGGAAAGGCTCTCATTAGCGTAATGTGCCAATGATGTCGGCGGGCAGTGCCCCCGCCTGCCCGTCCGGGCTCAGCTCCTGGCCTTGCGGGGGGGGGGGGGTGGAGGTGGCCCAGGGTGCCCGCCAGTGAGGGTCCAGGTCCGGCCAAGGCGGGTCCCTCTGTTCCAAAGACCACCCGGCCCTGAAGGAGACCTGTGCGGGGGACCAGGCCTCCGACCTGCCCCCAAGCTCCTCCCAAAGGCGGGTCCCTCCGGAGGGAGTCTCCCTCCCCAAGGAGTCTCTCTCTCCCTCCCAGGATGAGGCGGCTTCCGGACCTCGGCTGCTGCTCCAGCTCAGATCCCTGAAGCCTGGCCCCCCTCCACCGCCACCCCACGCTGTCTCCCGTGTGACCTGAGTAAGGTCTGGCTTCTCTGGCCTCCTGTCCCCATCTGGAAAGTGGGGGTTTCAGATTAGGTCCCCCGAGCCCGCTTTTCTCTATTCCCCTGTCAAGACCGCCCTGCCTCATATCTTGGTTCCTCTGATGGAGTCTCCCAGCTTCCAGTCATTTCTACCCTCCACCCGGTAGACTGAGGTCTCTCTTCGAAATGTAACCTCGGCCGTGGCTATGCCCCCCTCCCAAGGCCCTCACGGCCCTCCGAATAAAGCCAGGAGCCTGTGTGAGGGGGCATGGCAGGGCCAGGGCAGGGCTCCACCTCAGCCCCCTCCAGCTCCGCCTCTGGCCGCCCCTCCTCTGTGTATGCTCCCCAGTGCCTCGCACCCCTGGCGGTTGTCAAGTGCCCACGTCCCACCTCTGGCTTTTGTGCACCGTTTGCTCAGCCAGGAATACACCCCTCCCTGTGCCCTCCCCCAAGTCCTCCCCTCGGGCATCTTTCTCATCCTTCGGGGTCTCAGTTTAGATGCTCCCTCCTCCGGGAACTCTTCCCTCCCCTGCCCTCTGCCCAGGGCCTCCCCTCTGTGTGTCTCAGAGCCCTGAGTGTGCACCCCTGCCCTCCCCATGGCATTAACACGGAGATCAAATGGTTGGTTCCTTTGCATTCCCTACTGGACTATGCACCCCACGAGGACAGGGGCTCCCTAGCACAGAACCTGGGCCCTGGGAGCAACCACTGTTTGTTGGGAGAGGGGATGGAGGGCAAGAAGGACACACCTGAGAGGCTGGCACGAGCCGGTGCTCCTCACAGAACCACCGCATATGTCTCAGCTCCTTGCTAGCTCCCTTCTCCCTTCTCCTGCGGACTCCCCCGGAGCCCTTCCTTCCCGCCTCGGGTCTCCCCACACACATTTCTGCAGAAGGACCAGAATCTGCTTCTCCCCGAGAATCCAGCTCTGAAACAGTCCGGGTCCCAGGAGAAAATAGCCCCTCACACAGGTCAAGTGAAGTTTTCCGAGGTGTGAGTAGCGCTAGGAAGACACCCACCGGGTATGGTAAGGGGAGCCCTTCCTTAGGCTGAGGAGCAAAGGGGAGGAGGGAATGAGTCTGCCAACCTGGAGAAAGGGCAGGGGCCATGGGAGAGGGACTACAAGATGGCCTACCCTCCAGAAGGCAGCCCTGACAGAACTGGGGTGAGGCGAGGAGGGAGTGGGTTCTGAGCCACCGGCCTCTCGCTCTTTCTCCCTCCTGTCTCTGGCTGGTGTCTCCAGAGGGCCAGGGGGTCAGGGTGCTGAGGTCCACAGAGGTCCTCCTCCTGGGAGATAGAGCAGGGCAGAGAGAAGGATGGTCTCCTGGCGGTCGTGGGGGACGCGTGGAGAATAATACCCCACCTACCCACCCCCACCCACTTGGCCTCAGGCTGACCCCTCTACAGGGGGCCGGGACCACCCCAGAAAGCATATCCCAGGACCCCGGGGACTGCCCCTGCAGAGGGCTCCACAGGGTGTGTGCATGGTTGTCAGTTGCCTCATACATCATCCCCTCCCTGTCACAGCTCCCTGCCCGGCCCAGCTGGGCCCCGGCCTCCGAAACCCCGCGTCTCCCCCCACCGCCCCCCCCCTGCCGAGGAGCTTGTCTGCGCCTCCTTCTTGACACCTTCTGAATAATGACACCAGACCTCGGAGCCAACGAGTCGTGAATCAAAAAGTGGCTTCTCGATATCATAAAAGAGATGTTCTAAACCCCAAACATAAAGATCGTTTTATCTTTATTAATAGTTTAATGCATCTGAGAAAGCTATTTGACATTTTTTACACCTCCAACTCCTTCCTTCATGCATTGCTGGTCAGATTACACCAGGGTTCAGCCACTTAAATCCACTTAATAACTGACTAAATTCTACGCCGAATTTACATTGAGCTACAAGCTGATTCTGGGATACAGATGAATTTCCTAGTGTGTGTGTGTGGGGGGGGGGTGCGGGGGGGAGGAACCCCCACACGAATGCCCTGACTTCAAAGTTGTAAATCTGCTTCAATAATGAAAAAGAAATTAGTAAAAAGGATTTGGATTGATGTCAGGCTTAGCGGCGCAGCTCGGAGTGAAGGAATGTACCTTGATTAATAATTGGGAGCATTTTCTTCACACATTTAATTAAAGTTCCATACTGACAGACACACATGTGAAACTAATTGAAAACACATGGAATCGGGGACATGGCAAGCAATGCCGCTCTTCCTGACAGTGGGCGGGGCCGGTGTGTGTAAGGCAGGCGACTGTCAGGAAGAGGTCGCTCATTAGTGACATCTGAAATGGAATATCAGCTCATTGGTGAATTGTAGCTATTGCAGATACACACACACCATAACACATATGACCACATTCAACATATACAGTTATACACGCTGGAGCCCAGCACACACACACACATACACACACACACACACACACATATTCTGGGAGCATTCATGCAAAAATTCCTCTCCATAACAAACATACATGCTTAGGTACACAAATTACATACAAATACTCACTCCCAAGTGAGGCTCTGTGGAGAAGGGGGAAAAACTGTTCTCTGTCCCTCCTTAACTTCCAGGAAAGGAAAAAAATAATGTCACTGTCAGAAATGTGATAGGACTGTCGAAGACATATGGAAAAATCTCAAACAACCCTTGTAAGTTGTACCACATAAATCCCATTTCTATTTGTTCTGCGACAGTGTGTAAACCACACATTTTTCATCAAGATAGAAAATTAAAACCCTCGCCGGGTTTGGAATTGCTGGGGAAGGTGGATAGCAACCCGAGTGTCCCGGCAGGAGGAGAAGCAACTGCTGGCTGGCCTCGGCCTGAAGGATGCTTCCGGACTCTCCTTCCTCTGCAGCTGGAGCTGATGTGACTGTCCGCACACCAGGACTGGGATTGGCCAAGCCTTCCTCATTTAAAACATCCCTTGGTTAAGCATGTAACTAACACCAGTTCATCCCAGTCTCTAGAGAAGTAGACAGTGGTATATATTCCATTTATTGAAGTGTCTATTTATCCTGATATCTGTCCCCCCCACCCCATCCCACTAAGCCAGTTTGTTAATCATAAGAAAATGTCTCAAGAATTCTTGAAAAGCTCAGCATTTTTGGGTGGGTTTGCTGTGGAAGGTGCCCACAGCTGTTTGAAGACTAAATAATAACATTTTTTGTTTATTCTCATCCAAATATCATTCTTCCTTTAAAAAAAAAGCCTCCTAGATTAGGCTGGGAGGTTTCTTTTTGCCAAAGCCCCCCACCGCCTCCCCATGATTTGTCCCATAGGGACTCCCAAACCACTGTTTTTAATAGTTCCCCTCCCCGCCTACACACACACACCCCCTCTGTTGACAGGCAGTCTGCCACCAGGGGAAGCCTGGCACTTCTTGGACTTTGGGGTAATTTCCAATGACAGGTGCTTCATTGTGGTCAGAGTTCCGCATTTTCCTTCTCTTTCTTCCCAACATTTGGGTGGATGCCAGTGTTGATTGAGATCCAGCGCATCGGTCAAGCAGGATCGAGTGCCTGGGTGTTTCAGGGGGTTTCTCCAAGACATGAAGATCACCACAGGGAAGGCCAGACCCAAGGAGGTCTCAGTATCTTTGACCTCTCAACTTTGACCCGAGTCCTCCTGGCCACTGTTTGGCTTCTTGCCTTTGGTTCATGTAGAGCCACAGACTCACTAAGCTTTGGCGATGGAAGGACCAGAGAGCATGTGGTTCAAACTTGTGTCTCCTCCCTCAGCGTGCAGGCGGAGAGACTGGGCCCCAGGTGAAGCTCTTCTGAGGAGGAAGCGAGAGGAATCGGGCGAGGAGGTGATGTTCTCTCTGGGACGTGGTGGGTCTCGGCTGGCTCCTCTGGAGTTTCTGAAGTTCTGGGTCCCCTGCCATCTCCACACAAAGCATGGCCCCCCCATCTCCCACCTCCTTTCTACTGAATTCCACAAGCATTTATTCAAGAACAATTGGTTGACTAAATAACGGAATGAGTCTCCACTCTGAACCAGGTGGTGAGCTACAGGCAACGGAGACGTGGCAGCGTGGCAGGATCCACTCTCTCCTCTTCCCAGGGTAATAGGATTTGTAGCTGGACACAGAGGGCCACTTCACATAGATGACCCGTTCCCCCATCTCTCTCGCAGCTCCAGGTGGCCATGGGCTTCCGTTCTGGCCAATGGGATGCCAGCAGGATGCCAGGTGTCAGCTTCCTGGAACCTTCCTCCAGAGACAGCTGTTGTCTCTCCTTTGTCTCCTCCGACTGCTGCTTGAAATCCTGCTGCTTCCGTCTTAGACCTGAGGCGGAGGGACGCAGCCTCTGGAGGGCCAGGGACGACTGAAAACATCTGGTCCCTGCGGGCCTCCTGCGGCTACGTTGCCATTTCCAGCCCGACCCCCCGACCCCCAAACTCCCTATGGGAGAAAGGGTAATTTTCTCTCTTGTTCAAGCCATTGTGGTTC
The DNA here is from genome assembly GCA_004026805.1 of Lasiurus borealis. NCBI lineage: Eukaryota > Metazoa > Chordata > Mammalia > Chiroptera > Vespertilionidae > Lasiurus > Lasiurus borealis. Next base: position 17,171 of record PVJN01019204.1, on the reverse strand, counting down.
CGTTTTTTGGTTGTTGTTTCTTTTTTGTCTGTTTTGTTTTGTTTTTGTCATTCATAGTTGATCTTTTTTTATTACAGGCAGTGAAATAAATACTGACAAGGGTTTGGAAATATTTTAAATAAAGAGATGTGTGTGTATACACACCCATACATACAACCTCTCTGCTTATATAACATATGCAGAAATGATCCTGGGAAGAATAAGAAGTGCCAGGTCCTGGGAGCATGGGATTGGGATGGGAAGGAGACTCACTGCCTACTTTTCTGTTTGGTTTTAATTTTCCAACCACGTGTGTGTATTACCGTTTTTTTTAAATGCCAACATTTTTAAATGAATGAAAATCCACTCTGCACCTTAGAGACCCCCCAGTCCAGGCACTGTCATCTGAGCCTTTTCAGTGTTGCCAGGTGGACGTCTAGGTCCACCCTGGCTGCTCAGGGACGGGAGACCCGCCTCCTTCCCAGACAGCGTAACCTCTCCGCTGGAGACAGAGAGAAATGCCAGACCTCTCTGCAGCTCCCTTCATCCGGGAAAACAGAGACGCTCCTCCCAGGGCTGTGGCGACGGCCCTTGAAGAGTTGGCCCATCCTAATGGCTCTGCAAAAAGTGCTGGTTACTGTTATCACACCTCGGGGTCTGCCTGCTCTTCCCACCTGCCCCCCCACAGCACCTCCTCGATGCTGCTTGCTGACTTGCTCACTCTCATAATAAGTCCTCACTTAACGTCGTTGGTAGATCCTGTGACTTTAAGCAAAATGACATATTAGCAAGCCCCTCTATAATAATAAAAGCATAATATGCTAATTAGATTGGGGCTGCTGCTGGGAGGTCCAGGGTGGTGGTCAGAGCTGCTGCCTTGGCCCTTGGAGCCCCTTGCATCAATTTTGTGCATGGGCCTCTCATTTTACCATAAGCAACATTTATGTTCCTAAGGCATCTCGTTAGGTTATAAAGTACCGGTGCTTTTCAAGGATCTTCTGTATAGCCATTGTCCTGTGGGGCTTGCCTCCCCGTCAGCAGATGTCTTCTCTCCCCTGAGGGCAGGGACCAGGCTCAGTGCACCCTGGTATCGCCAGCCCCAGTGCCCAGCCCAGATCAAGGGCCATGGACTGGCTGAGAAAAGGAGGAAACAGCTGGCTTAATTTTCAAATGCAGGTCCTGACAGCAGTGCCCAGGTGATTGACGATTTTTGTTGGAATCTTAGTTGCTCCTGGTTTCAGCTTCCAACTGCATCAGAGAGTGCCAAGGTGAGGCCCGAGAGGAGAAGGGCCCGGGGAACTCTGTCTGAAGGTATCACCCCGCAAGTGCTTTTCTTCTGAGGCGTAAGGAAATCCCCGGGGCATCTCCAGCAGAACGTCTCTGCCGGACGCTGGGCGGGGAACTGAGCACAAAGCCAGAGGACAGTGAAACCAGGGGACTCCGCTCTGGGATCACACCGCCTGGCTTCACATCCAGGCCCCCCTGCCAGTCCTGGAAGTTCATCGGCTGTGTGAGCTGGGGCAAGATACCAGAGCGCTGCAGGCTTAGTCTCCTCATCCGTAGACTTGAGGATGATCATCATGTTCTGATCTCACCGGGTTGGTGTAAAGATTTAATGAGATGATGCATTGGAAATCAATTTGCAAAGAACTCACAACTCTTTGAGGTATACACACGATCTAATTTTCCCAAAGCTCCTCCAGCTGTGCGCTGTAGCACGCTCCCCTCCTCCTGTTCATGTAGGAAGGCAGGACCGTCATCGACATTTTGGGGTATATCTAGAACGTTGTAATAAATCCCAATTACGGGAATGCCTACATTTAACCATCGTCTGAGCGAAAAACAGACTTCTACTGTGTTAACACATTGAAGTTACAGATAATGTTCGTTACATCAGCTGGCGTCCCCTTGACCGATACACAGGTCCACACGGCAAATGAGGAAATTAGTCCTCCCCCACATTGTCCATGCTTTAAGAGCTTCTAGGACTGTTAGGAGTCTATCTGCCATGCTCTATAAAGTACGCACGATGTTTTAATTCCACTTTACAGAAAGGTTCTCTTTTCAATCCCTCTTCAGGGGCCTTCCCTATTAAAAAAGTCCCACTTATAGAAACTACTACTTAGCATTTTTGGAACTTGTTATCCTATTCAGCAGAGTCTAAGTCAGGAGGCTTTGAACTCGGACAATTACTGCTCTTGATTAACAACAAGAACTGATGAGTTGGCCTTTCTCGTGCGCTAAGCAAACTCAGCCAAGCAGAAAATATCACTGAAAGGGAAACAACGGGAAGTGATTTTCTTGGTTACATTACCGGCCGTCGAGATATTTACACATGTTTGTGGATAATGTGGGAACCTCTGCTGCTTGCGTGCTCTGCCAGGTGACACGGTTGGGCTGGAGAGACCATGTTTCCCACTTGACCTGGGCTGTACGTGTCATTCTGTGACTGCAGGCAGCCAGCCTAGTGGGAAAAAAACACAGGCCCGGGAGTGGGCAGGTCTGTGTGCAGCATCCCCAGCTCCCTGGCCTGGGGACACCTGGGCAGCCGCGGCCTCATATGGTCAGCCAGCAACAGAGAAGAGTGCCCACTTCCTCACACCTTTGCCAGAACTGGCTATTTTCTTTTTTTAAAAAATATATATATATATTATTGATTTTTCACAGAGAGGAAGGGAGAGGGAGAGAGAGTTAGAAACATGGATGAGAGAGACATCGATCAGCTGCCTCCTGCACACCCCCTACTGGGGATGTGCCCGCAACCAAGGTACATGCCCTTGACCAGAATCGAACCTGGGACCTTCTAATCTGCAGGCCGATGCTCTATCCACTGAGCCAAACCGGTTTCGGCAGAACTGGCTATTTTCAAAAAACGTCTTTGTGAAGTTGAGTCGTGTTGTTTTCAAACGCAGGAAAAGTAATTAAGTTTAACATGCGATCATTAGGATGGGCCCTAATCCAACATGGCTGGTGTCCTTAGAAGAAGAGGAGACTAGACAAGGACAGAGGGAAGCCTGTGAGAAGACATGGGGAGAAGATGGCCATTGACAAGCCAAGCACAGCGGCCTCAGAAGAATTCAGTTTGGCCAGCACCTAAATCTTGGACACCTAGTTTTCAGAATTGTCAGAAAATGGGTTTCTGCTGTCTAAGCCGCCCATTATGTGGTGGGTCGGTATGGCAGCCCTAGCAAAAGGAGGTGGGCTCTCGGGCATATGCCCCCAGTGGGGCTTGCTCAGGCTTCCCTCACAGACTGCAGCTGAGACAAGTCAAGAACACAATGTTTATTTTAAAAAAATGATTTTAAAATTGCATATAATGCACGTTCACTGAAGAAAGATCAGAACAGGCAGATGAGACAAATATCACTTGGGGTACTAATGCCTCCAGTGGTGCAAACTCACAGTCGCTGTGTGTCCTGCAGAGGGGCCTCCTCTTGATTGGCTCCCTGTGAGGGCCACCTGCTGCCTGAACACAAGTGTCTCCCAGAGACGCTGTCGAGGCACGTGTTGGGGCAGGTAGAATAGTCTCCGTACCCCATCCCCACGCAGCTAGCCGGGAGGTCCAGAAACTGCTTGGTCTGTGGGGCTGGGCATCCATATACTCCCACCCGCTCCACAGTGTCCCACCCCTTCTCAGCCTCTGCTTGCACCTGCCAGCGCCCCGCCTCCTTGAGCAACCCCATTTGCTAGGAAATGACTTGAGCCCAGGCCAGCCCTCACCTTTGACCCAGAGCCCAGGTTAGCCCTGACCTTTGCTCCAGTGGCGCCCACAGAGCCTCAGAAGGCAGGCTTCAGGCAAAGGCCACAGTGTCTGATCATCTCCAGACACAAACCTTTTCCCATCCCTGGAGTGTTGTGTGCACTGTCCCCTCTGCCTGGGGTGCCTTTCCTTCCTCCTTTATCCAGAATTTCCTGACAGCATCCTGACCATCCTTCATTGCTCAGCTCAAAAGCCGTTTCTTCAGGAAGCCTTCCTGAGTCATTCCTCCCCCAACTGAATGGAATCCCCCCTGTGAGCCCACACCTCTCCATCTGCCCCGCCAATAGGTGGCACTGGTCCTGTGTTGCCTGGAACTGAAATATGTACTTCATCTGCCCCCGATGTAGACTCCTTGCTGCTTCATTTCTGCATCCCAGCCCTGTCTTGGTCTGTTTGGGATGCTACGACAAAAAGACCATAAACGGAGGGGCTTAACCAACAGTTTGGGAGGCTAAAAAATCCAAGATCAAGGCACCTGCAAATTCAGTGCCTGGTGAGATGCTATTTCCTTGTTCCTATCAGTGGGAGGTATGAGAAAGCTCTCTGGAGTCCTTTCATGAGGGCACTAATCCCACTTCTGAGGGCTCCACCTTCAAGACCTAAGCACCTCCCAACGCTCCACCGGCAAATAGCACATTGGGGATTGAGTTTCATTATAAGAATTCTGGGGGAACACAAACATTTGATCTATGGCAATCTTCTTCCAGCACCTAGCCCTGAGCTTAGCTCAGAGGAGGGTCTGACTAGAGTCCACTTTTGGATGTAAAATTTTTACTTTCTTACAGCATGGAACGTATCTTGGCAAAACTCACATTTGTCCTTTGCAAAAACTTCCACACAGTGCATGACATTGTTCCTCAGAACACCCTCTAAGTAAATGCTATGCGGTTTATACCCAGGGCACAGATGAAGGAACCAAGGCTCCCGGAAATTGTCTGCTTACATCAGCAAACTGCCCAGCAAGAGCTGGAGCTGAGGCTCCCAGCCAAGTCTCTTAGGAATCTTTTTCCTTCTCCATTTCCACAGTCCTGGCATAGCTCTGTACCCTGGTATAGCTCTGTACCCTGGCATAGCTCTGTACCCTGGTATAGCTCTGTACCCCAGTATAGCTCTGTACCCTGGTATAGCTCTGTACCCTTGTATAGCTCTGAACCCTGGCATAGCTCTGTACCCTGGCATAGCTCTGTACCCTGGTACAGCTCTGTACCCTGGTATACCTCTGAATCCTGGTACAGCTCTGAACCCTGGAATAGCTCTGAACCCTGGCATAGCTCTGTACCCTGGCATAGCTCTGTACCCTGGCATAGCTCTGAACCCTGGCATAGCTCTGTACCCTGGCATAGCTCTGTACCCTGGCATAGCTCTGTACTCCAGTATAGCTCTGCACCCTGGCATAGCTCTGAACCCTGGTATAGCTCTGTACCCTGGTATAGCTTTGAACACTGGCATAGCTCTGTACCCTGGCATAGCTCTGTACCCTGGTATAGCTCTGAACCCTGGTATAGCTCTGAACCCTGGTATAGCTCTGTACCCTGGTATAGCTCTATACCCTGGCATAGCTCTGTACCCTGGCATAGCTCTGAACCCCAGTATAGCTCTGTACCCTGGCATAGCTCTGTACCCTGGCATAGCTCTGTACCCTGGCATAGCTCTGTACCCTGGCATAGCTCTGTACCCTGGCATAGCTCTGAACCCTGGCATAGCTCTGTACCCTGGCATAGCTCTGTACCCTGGCATAGCTCTGTACCCTGGCATAGCTCTGTACCCTGGCATAGCTCTGAACCCTGGTATAGCTCTGAACCCTGGTATAGCTCTGAACCCTGGTATAGCTCTGTACCCTGGCATAGCTCTGTACCCTGGTATAGCTCTGAACCCCAGTATAGCTCTGTACCCATCACCTTGCATGGGGGCCTGGCTCCAGCAGCAGTGTGAGGAATGAATGGGCCTGAAGCCAAAGCCTCCCCTGACAGACCTCTGGTGTCTCATGCTGTCCCTCTTTGTGTTGGTCCCCCAGGGCAGAGGTGCTGCTGGGGGCTGCCCGAACATCTTCAGGGCTGGCATGTCCACCCTCTACTGGAGGGCTTGCCCAGGGCCTCTATTCTGCTGTTGTGTGCGGGCTGCACATGCCCCGCTTACTGGGGGCCATATTGGAGGAAGGCAGGCATGAGGCCTCTGTCCCAGGAGACCCAGGGACAAGAGCTGCAACATCAGGGGGAGAGGTACCAGTTCTGTCTCACCAGTCCCAAATGCTGGTACTTTTCTTTGAAACGTGTGCTTCTAAGTCATCAGCCGTGGAAAGAAAGGAGCTGGGCCAGGGCCTCTCTCTCTCTCTCTCTCTCTCTCTCTCTCTCTCTCTCTCTCTCTCTCCCCCCCAGGAATCACCTTCGTCGCCATCCATTGCTGAAATGAATGGAGGCCGTGCAGCCAACTTTATTAAATATGAATGAGTCGCAGCCCATGGCCCCCACGCGGTCACTCGCCTACTCCATCTCTGGCAATTACTGCGACGCACACACTGTGCCAAGGGGCACAGCGGTCCCTGCCTGCCCTTGCAGGCTGACACCACCCAGCAGGGGCAGGGCTCGGGTCTGCAGCTGTCCCAGCCCTGCTGGAAAGCCACCTCTGGGCTCCGCAGCCACCAAAATGTTCAGCTCTGAAGGCACAGGGACAGTGTACTTTCCACAGAAGGATCGTTGGGCTCCAAGCTCTGGTCAGATATGGCCTGCAGCTTTGGGGCCCAAAGACCAGGTCTCCAGGCTTCTGAGCTCTGTTTGCATGTTAGAGGCATGTGGGAGCACCCAGTTTTGTTTTGTTTTGTTTTTTAAAATATATTTTATTGATTTTTTACAGAAAGAAAAGGAGAGGGATAGAGAGTTAAAAACATCGATGAGAGAGAAACATCGATCAGCTGCTTCTTGTACACCTCCCACTGGGCATGTGACTGCAACCAACGTACATGCCCCTGGCCAGAACTGAACCCAGGACTCTTCAGTCCGCAGTCCGATGCTCTATCCACTGAGCCAAACCAGTTTCGGCACACCCAGTTTTAAGATCCAGCCTAGAGCGAGGCTAAGAGCATGTGTGTGTGCACACATTATTACTGAGCACAGATTTGATGTGTTAACAGCATGAACCTCACAGGAAACCCCTAGACTGTAAGATTTATGTCAGCAGGGTCCTTGTTAGCCCTGTTCATGTCTGTGTCTCCTGTGCTGGGGGCAGAGTAGATGCTCAATCTCTCTTGGTTGGATAAATGAATAAGGTGGATGCCACTGACCATTTTAGAGCCAACCAAGTTAGGGTTACAGAGCTCAACCCCCCCCTCCCCCCGCATCCCCTACCCTCAAGCCAGCATCAGAGCCACGAGTCAAACCCAGGATGGGAGGGCAACCATCGCTCCACTTGGCCAAGACTCTGGCTCTGCCCCTGCTCGGGCCACCGTCCTCCATTCTAGTGGTTCAGATTTGCTTTGACCCCGATTTCATCAGGAGAGCCAATACACATCCCCACAACTCCACGTGGCTTTGTCCAAGTGACCGAAGACCATCTATGAGGTGGTAAAAACAACAAGCGAGATCAAATTCTTATTCTGAACTTAAAAAATTACTTTTATTTTAGGAACCAATAAAATTATGGCAAATATTTACAAATAATTATCTCACATAAAGGTTACATAAAATCAATTCTTCACAAGTAACAGTCACTCATGAGAAGACACACAGATATTAAAAACTACGCCAATCTTATTGCAAATTTCTCCAACTAATCTAAAAATAAAAGTCTTGCAGTCAACCATTTAACTTAAAATAAAACCACAAATTCCAGGTTTGACCAGAAAAAAAAAAGTTTAAAAATTAAAACAAAATCCCACCCCTGTTTTTTTTCCCAAATCCCACCCCCCAGCCCCTGCCCTCCTCCCAGCAAAAGAAAAATATGTCCAACATCTTTGGCAAATTGGCACTGCTGTAATTACATTCAAATATTATTACACACAAAAGCAACACACGTCACTAAGAAAAAAACACACCAATGTTTCCAGTCAGTTATTTTCTACTAGAAAAAAAAAAAAAAGGAATACAAAACATACACATTTTTAAGAAGCTTTTTTTGTTTTTTTTTCAACCTGTTGGAGATAGAACATCTCCCACTTTCAAAGGCAATTCAATTGTGGGTGTTTTTTTTTGTTTTGTTTTTGTTGGTTTTTATTTGTAATTTTTTTTTTTTACAAGTAAGCATCTATGCAGGCATCACAAACTTTGGTGGATACGTATTTCTTTGATGCTGGAGGGTCAGTCCCTAAGACAGAGTCAACTGTCAAAGAAGGAAAAGCAAAATCCATGTGTCTTCCGGGCAAAGAGTTCCGTTTGCAATGTAGTCAGTACTTCTACAAAGACTCAATGTCCAAAGGCCACTAGAGAGTGAAAAACCAGGGTAGCAACTTCCAGTAAGAGTCAGGGCAAAACCCGAATCAGATTTCCACCCTCAGCCGAACAAGGAGAAGGCCCAGCAGCTGGAGTCAAGAAGTGAGGCCCTCAGCATCCACTACCCCACACTGTGCTGGTAGCTTGGGGTCAGGGGTTGGGCCTGCCTCTTCCCAAGCCTCAGGATGGGCTGCTGCCAGGTCTGCTCGCTCACCTTCTCTAACCAACGGCGAGGACAGCAGGCAAGAACTGGCATGAGGAGCCTCAGTGCTTTCTCTGAGTTTCAAGTACAGCTGCGACGTGAGGGTGTGTGCATGCTCCCGTGTACACATACTCATGTGCACGTATGGATGGGAAGGCCAGATTTGGAGGCTCAGAGCTTTGCAGGGAGTTTCAAATAGATTCAGGGTTTATTTATTTTCTTTTTAGTTTTACAGTGATTATTTGGCTATTGATTGGTTGGAATGTTCAACTCTCCATTTCCTCGAATACAATAAAATAATTTCATTAAAATGTATTCATGCTTGAAAATAAGGGAGCCATTAAATGGTTTCCTTTCTGTTTCACTCCAAGGGAAATGCACCATGTGTAAATCAAAAATCCATCATCCAAATCACCCGTTCTTAAAGGTGCCTTTGGAGAAAATGAGGGACTTGGGAATAAGCGTCCTGATTTGGGGGTCCAAGAAGGGGGCCCGGGGTCCACAGTTGTGAATGGAGTGGGCCTAGGATTGGGGTGTGGGGCTGTGGCTTGGCCTCCTCCAGCCAGACCCGAGAATCAGGAAGGGCCATAAAACTCTCCTGCTGCTCCCCACACTCCCCTCCCTGGGCCTTGCTCAGAGCTGCCCCCATCGGAAGGGCTAAGTACACTACCTGAGACCCACTCCGTTTCCGAATTCATCGAGATTCCCCCGGTAAACAGATAAACAGCCAAATTTTCTCCTTGAGCCTCTCAGGGTTCTAAGATGTGGGAAGAATACCTAGACTCACTGAATGGCGGTGATATTTACCTCCGTCTGGAGATGGGCTACACAGGACCTTTGGGAACGCCTGGGCTGAAGCTCCAGAACCCTGAGCCCCCCTTTGAATATGGGGGGTGGGCCTAGAAACGGAACCCCTACACTGAGAAATTATAGCGATGAAAGGAAGATGGTGCCTGCCTATTCCCAGCAAGCAGCCAAGTCGGAGAAGCTTAGCCCCCATTGTCAGGAGAGCAGGAGGGCAAGGGCCTTGCTTCCAATCCCCTGCCGCGCCCCCTGGCACCTGGGCACCGCTCTGGAGGCCTGAGCTGACAGCGGGGAAGTGAGGATCAACACGGTGGCTCCGCCATGAATATGCAAGAGGGTGGTAATCCTGAGGTACGGGGACATAAGGGGACAAGGGGCTGAAGGGGCGGAAGGGGCTGCCGGGAGGTGGACAGACGGCCGCCCAGGAGTCACGGCCTGACTGTCCAGCTTCCCAATCACGTATTTTGTTACCTTTCAAGAGAAGCACTGGCCTTGGACCTCTCTGAGGCCCAGAGAAGGAAGGGAGAAACTTCTCCAGGAGCACCGGCGTGCCTGCCTGGGAACCATCAGAGGCAGGCTCCTGGATGGGTGACTGCAGAGCCGGCCTCTCAGCAGGCCCCCCGGAGCTGGCCCAGCTCAGAGTGTGTTGGGACCTACCCACGCCAACCTGGGCCTGGCCTTTCAGGGGCCTGGACTCTACCCTCAGGGCAGCTGTGTCTCAGACATATCTTGTTTCCGGGTACAGCCAGACCTCTGTCCTCAAATGTCTCCCATCTTAAACAATTCATTTCTCAACCAAGTTGTTCAGGGGGAAAAAAATGTCTCGGTAGTTGAACAAAACTTCAGTTCTCAACCCCACAACCCTTTCCTGCCGATACCTGTATGATCAGTCACACGTCCCTCAGGCAACAAACAAACAAAGGAGAGAATGCTCGAGTATGAGTCAGTTTATCACTAAACCTCACGTGGTTAACATCTCAGGAAACTGTGTTGTGAATATTTTTGTGGGTTTTTTTTTTTTTGCTTTTGTTGCTGCTTATTGTTATTAAATATGTACAGCAAGTCACCAGGGTTCTAAAAAGGCAGCAATAGCAGCAAAGTGGAAAGGGAAGTTGTGAAACCAACGACAGAGCTTTAAAAAGAAGTAACTGCAAAGTAGGATAAAGGTGTTTGCATGTCTGATCTGGCTACTGGGTATGGCATGGCTAAATCAACGCTTAGCACACCTTTAAAACACCTCCGAAACACCATTTAAAATGTAAACAAACAGGTTAAAACAGAGAGTCATTTGGGGGTCTGGAGCAGATTAGTTCAATTTACATGATTTCTAATGGGGGAAAATGAGTCGGTTTTTGAACAAATCGCTTCCCCAACAGCCTTCTGCAATGAATTAAGTTTGAGAACTGAGGTTCCACTGTATTTGTCAGGAGTGCTTCATTTGTTTTTAAGATTTGCTCCCCATGGCTAAGAGCTAAATTCTCGCTGAAATGTCATCCAGAAGGGGTGGCTGCTGTCGGGGGCTGCCAAAGGCAGGGCGGTTACTCTCGGATGTGACTGCTCATAAAGGGATTTCACCCCTCAGTGCCCTGTGGTCACATCTGGGGCTTTGCCCTGCACATGTGAAAGGCCCAGCAGCACCGATCTGCTGTCAACACCAACAGTGCCCTCGCCGCACCACCTTCCATGTTCAAGCTCACGACTTTCAAAGCCAAACCGAAGCCAAACCGTCTGCCCAGAGGCCAGGATGGGGAGGAAGGTGGGCAGAGTCCAGGGGCTAGGCAACCTGAAGTTCATCCATCTGGCCTCCCATCTTCCCCACATTTACAATGAAGGGCAAGGAGGTGGCACAGAAAGGGGACATTGGACCAAGATTGGGCGGGATCACAAGCTGGTAGCCAGGGGCTCATGGGCATTTTTATTTTTTTATTTTTATTTTTGGTCTCACGTCCCACCATCCATGCTGCCTCATGCCCTTCCGGAGTTGCCTGGTCTGGGAAACAATTCGTTCAGGGCCTTGGAGATTGTGATCTGTGTTTCCCAGGCCTGTGGGCACCCTGATGGCCCCAATGACTCTGCTTGGTGACTCTTGAATATTAGCACAGCCAGGCCTGGAGTCTGACCCACCGCAGAAAGAATAAAGAAAAGAGTGAGGGGACATCTCATGATATTGGAGCCCTAGACCCTGGAAGTCAGAGATGGGCCCCGTGGTGTGGCCTTGGACAAGCTCTACTCCATCCCCTGGGAGCCTCAGGGTGCAGCAAGCAAGGAGTCTGGATGAGTGAGAGGGTTGGTGTGAATCTAGGCAGACTTTGGGGTTGGTTTTGGTGTTAATGAGAACCTAGTTGGACCATCACCACCACCAACACCACCAATACCCAGGCTTCTTAGTCAAGCCAGACTCTGGCTTCCTGTGCTTTCTTTCCTCATTGGGGTTGAAGAGCGTCTCTAAGCCACACTCTCCCATGACAGGAGCACCATTCTATTGAGAGAGAACGAGGCCCAGGGATATCTAAGAATTCACCTCACCTCTCTCTTTCCCTGTGAGCCCCAAATCTTAAACTTCCCATCTGTAAAATGAGCACTGTGATTGCCCCGGTGGATAGTCAGAGATTGCAAAGCACCATGCGAACATCGGTTATGAAAGGGCCAACCCTAAGTAAGGCGCCTTGGGAAAGGGATGTTGGTTTGATATGTCATCAAATTTTTCTAGGGTGGAGTTAGATGAAGGTAAAAAAAAAAAATGTTCATAAAATCCACCATGTCCTTTTCAAAAAGCCAGAGCTAGACCGTGGAGCTGAAGGCCCACAGAGGAGCGCACAGGCCTCTGACCACCAAGCTCTGGTGGAAGCTCTGGCCTTGTGTGTTCCATTCAGAATGCTCTGGCATCAGGGATGTGTCCTTTGGAACCCTCCTCTCCCAGCTCCCGGGCGGCTCCGCAGAGCTGTGGGACCTCAGCGGGAGAGAGCAGCTCTGAGTGTGAGAACGTGTGTGCATCGGGTGCTCTTGTGCTTTTGCCTGGCAGCCCCATAATCAAGTGGCTGTCTCCTAAGTACAAATGCATCTGAGGACCGGGCAGAGCCTCAGGGGAGGGAGGAAAGGCGAGGAGGAAGCGCACCATAGGGCTGAGGGAGGACAGGGTGGGTAGAGGGGTGCTCGCGGGGCCAGGTGGGCTTTGCAGAGGAAGGATGGTTGTGCCTTAAGCAGCCAGTTCTGGGAAGGCTGGCCTCCTACCAACAGCCTGAGACCACAGGAGAGACCAGGATCTAAGAGCGCAAGAGGTCTGTACAGCAGACTCCCGGCCCCCACCACTTCCTAACAGACTTTCTTCTACTTCACCTGGCAGACGGAGGCTGGAACTGTTTCCACCAGCAGAGTGGGTGTGCCTGCAGTGAACTCATGGGCTCCACCTCCACCCTGGCTTCCTCAGCAGTTTTAACAGCGCTGGGACACTCCACGTGGGGCAGTGGGCTGAGAACCATCTACCGCTCTCACCCTTACCAACAACCTCCCTACCCAGGGATGAGAGGATCACCATGTGCCAGGGGTCCGGGGCCAAGTCCCAGCCTCCCCCTGCCAGTCACTGCCTGGGGACTGCACTTTGCCGAGCCTCAGTTTCTTATCTGTCCCACCCCCTTGCAGCAGTATTGGGGGCAAAGATGCCAGGTAGCGGCCAAAGGCGGTCTGCTCTCTCTCCCTGCAGGTTCAGGGCTTCCCCCAGCTGGGCCTCAGTTTCCCTTGATGGGAGCTAGACTAGGTCTTCCCTAAGACTGATTTCTACCCCTCTGGGTGTTCTTATTTCCCACGTGGTCTGAATATTAGTGGGACTCAGGTGCCCACCTCTATATGCTTTCTCAGCAGTGGAGGGCCTGTCCCAACTCCCTGTGAGAGAAGAAGGAAGGAGAGAGCTGTCAGATGACCCTGCAGTCCCAAGGCAACCGAGGCTCAGAGAGGTGAAGGGTCTTGTCTGAGGTCCCACAGCAAAGCAGAAGTTCAAGACCTCCCAGAGGCTATCACCAGGACAAGACCTCTCAGGGGCTATCACCTCAAGTGCGGGCTCTCTCTACCCCAGCTCTCTGCCAACCTGGTGACATGCAGGCATCGGGACACTGCCACATGAAATGGCAAAGTCCACTGTCATTGCTATAATTCAGCCCAGAGTTGGACAGAGCTTCCACCTGGCTGTTCTGAGTTGGCAAGAGAGACTCTGCAAGGACTTGAGGCCGTAGGCAAAGATATGGTGGTCCCTGGCAACCCCACCTCAAAACCATTCCCAGTTCACCCACCAGTTCCTCACTGCCTGTCCTGTCCCTCTCAGGAGGCCTTCCTCTGTCCCCCAAACCCTCCCAACTGGCTTTACTGACTACTCCAGCCCAAAGTGAGTTCCACAAGTCGTTCTCCAAGCTCCTGTACCCCTTGGCCATGGCCCTGACCATGATGGCCCCTCCTGTCAACAGGTAGATACCCACAATTTGAAGTGCGGCATCCGCCCCACCTGGCACCTCCATTCCCAGCGGCATGCTAGGCTCCACCAGGATCAGGGAGCTGCTCGGGAAGTGCTGAGATGCTGCAGGTGCATGTGGTCTTCAGTGCAGGCAAAGTCCTTTTTGTTAACCGCTGTCAACACGGCAGAACAGAATCCACTCAGGGGGTCCCGGAGAGTGAGGGCGGTGTCCATAGTGGGTGTCCAGAGTTTTCGGAGCGTGGGAATGCCTCAGAAAACACATCCCGGCTCAGGTCAGCGGTTCCAGGGGCTGGCGGGCCAGGAGGACTTCAGGCCCTCCCTTGGACCATGATCTTCCTGGGTCCCATCCGGCCGGAATGTTCCAAGTCCACAATGCAATCAGCACCTGGGACATTTGACTTTAGAACAGTAGTTGGCGGTTCTTTGAGTCGCTTGATATACGGAAAAGGGCTGTTTGCACTGCATCGGGCCCAGGGTGATGAGGCAGGAAGCCAGGGTATCTCCCCGAAGTGTGTTTCTCTTGGGGAAGAGTCTCAGCGTGGGAGGCTTGGAGCATAACCAGTTTAGCGAGACTCCTAGTCAAGACAGTAAAAAGGAGCAAGGACCAGGAGGCTGGGTCCCAGAGTAGGGCATCCTCAGTACCATGGACAGCTCTCCCCTGCAGGGGCGGGGGCGAGGGCGGGGTTTGGCACCGGGGCAGGGGGGGGGGGGGATGCTCTGCACTCAGGTCTGTGATGCACTGGGAGTGCTGAATGCATAGCGGCTGGCAGTCTGCTCAGGTGGACCTTTGGGCCCACAGACAAGCAAGAAGGTATTTACACAGGTGCGATTGGAGTGACCAAAGCAAGCTCTCCTTCCCAGGCCTGGGGCCTGAAGACGGGCAGGTGGTCAGACAGACGGGGGACTGGCAGGCTGGGCTGGGGCTGCAGGCTGTGGATGTGTGGAGACCCCGTCACCGCTGGGAGGAGCTCCTCCATGGACTCTTAGAAATGGACAGGTGTCCGGGAGTCCAGCAGCCGTACCATAGAACCCCAGAGTCCCTGACAGGGAAAGGGGGGGCGGGGCAGAGTTTCGGGTGAGGGGAGAGGGTGCTGGGGGATGCTCTCGCTGGGCCCCTCCGCTGTCTCCGAAGGAGCTGGGAGGCCATCGCCCTCAGTGATATGTGTCGTAAGTGCTGGCGTCTGCCTGGCTCCGAGGGTCAGTGACGGTCGTAGGCAGTGGCGGCCGCAGGGGGGGCAGCTCCTCGGGCAGCGGCGCTGTAATAGTAGGGGGAGCCTGGAAGAGAGCGAAGACGGCGTGGGGGTTGGAGGGCGACCGTGTGCCTGCGGCCGCTTACCTAAGGCAAATGCTCAGAGCAGCGGTTCTCAACCTGTGGGTCGCGACCCCTTTGGGGGTCGAACGACCCTTTCACAGGGGTCGCCTAAGACCATCGGAAAATGCATATATTTACATCACGATGCATAACAGTAGCCAAATTTCATGGTTGGGGGTCACCACCACATGAGGAACTGTATGCAAGGGTCTCGGCCTTAGGATGGTTGAGAACCACTGGCTCAGAGGAAGGAAAGGGCTTGGAGGAGCTCTGAGCGAAGAGCTCTGGGGAACACACCTTTCTTCTGGCAGGGCCAGGCTTCCTGGAGGAAGCGGGGGACGGGGAGACTTGGACATGGGGAGAAGGGGTGTGTGAGGCAGAGCAGGGAGCAGCCTGCCTCCTGTGACCCGCAGACAGGGCCAGAGGGAGGGCCCGTCCCCTGGCGGGGCTCCTCCCAGCTCCCTGGGCAGCTTTACTTGACTCCAGGCTTTGGTTGAGGCCTCTGGGAGCCCCGCTCTGCGTTCAAATTCCTTCCCAGGCATGAAAGAGCAGGGGGGGGCTCTGGGGGACTAGCAGAGTCTTAGAACCACTGAGGTTAGAGATGCTAGGCCACCTCCTCCTTCTACAGGGAGGGAAACTGAGGCTCAATCAACCCGAGTCATGTGCCCAAAGCCTCAGAGCCTCTCTATGCCAGAGCCCAGCCTGGAACTCGGGTGTCTGCCCCTGGCTCAGGCCTGCTCCCCCGGCACCGGAGGATGTGTTTGTCCAGGGGGACGGCAGCTGGGCCCCTGGGAGCCATCCTGGACCACGTGTCTGCTGGGGTGGGAACAGCAAGCTTCTTCCTTCCCCAGGGGAGGTGACGGGGATGGATTCTGAAATCTCACCCACATCCAAACCAATCCTGGCAAGTCTCCCAGAGAGCACGGCAGCCCCAATGCCTGGCATTGCCACCAGGCTCTACCACTGTTGCCTGAGTGACTTCAAACAAGTGGCTTCACTCCTCTGAGCCTCAGTTGCCTCGTCTGGAAAAGGGGGTCAGAGTTTTACTTCCTGAGGGCATCGTGACATCAGGATGTAAATGTGCTTCTCTGTCCAAACAAAACCCTTCACACCCAGGAACTCCTCTACTTTCCACCACAAGCCTCTCGAGTGGGAACTAGTATTGGGTAGGAACTAGTATTGGGTAGGAACTAGTATTGGGTAGGAACTAGTATTGGGTGGGAACTAGTATTGGGTAGGAACTAGTATTGGGTGGGAACTAGTATTGGGTAGGAACTAGTATTGGGTAGGAACTAGTATTGGGTAGGAACTAGTATTGGGTGGGAACTAGTATTGGGTAGGAACTAGTATTGGGTAGGAACTAGTATTGGGTGGGAACTAGTATTGGGTAGGAACTAGTATTGGGTGGGAACTAGTACTGTCCCCCTGCAGCAGAGGAGGAAACCGAGGGACGGAGAGAGCAAGCAGCTCGCCCAAGTCACACAGCTGGTGGCACTTGAGCACGTGCCACCGCACCTCCACGCCCAGCCCCACTGAGCAGATACCCTACTCCCTCGCGGGGCCCCAGGGAGGCAGCAGTGACAGGCGGAGCGGCAGAGCCTGCTGAGCTGTTCCTGAAGGCAAGGCCGCCAACCCTGTGCCTGAGGATTCCCAGAGATGGAGACTGCTGCTCCCTCTGCCACCTCCCCGGTCAGAGCCCTGACTGAGACACCTGGCAGCCTGCCCTGCCCTCTCATCTCCTGTTTTTGGTGGAATGGAGACTGTGAGGACGTGTGTGCTATCCCTGCAGGCCGGGGCAGGGCCCAGGAGCAGGAAAACGGCTGGGGCCGCCCCCACGAACGGGCCTCGGGGGACAAGAAATGAAAGTAAGCCTGTGCAGAGGACCCTGGCTCAGCCTCCTGGATCCCCCACCCACCCACCACCTCTCCTCTCGCCCTCGGCTCTGACTCACTCCCCTCTCAAAGCCTAATCTCTTGGCTGCGCTGTCCAGTGGCCTCAGCGTGAGGGCTTCCACGGCAAAATCAAAATCGCCTGCATTTACCGTGAAAGATGAAAACATCACCTCACAAAGCACTCTGTCTTCCCGGTGCCCATTAGACCGTCATCTAAAATAAACTTGTCCTTTCTCGTGTCATTTTTCCTCTCTAATTCACATTATCATCAATTTACTTCTTGACACAGTCATTCCCGGCTCCCACTCACTCTCTAATCCCTTTAAAGCGGCCACAGGC
>PVJN01019203.1:26148-37931 GCA_004026805.1 Lasiurus borealis | reverse complement strand
CGGGCAGGCAAAAACCCTTTGCAGTGGGGCTGCCCGGCTGGGAGAGCCCCGTCCAGCAGTTCCCCGCCTTCTCCTGGAGGATAACTGGCTTCCAACTTGCCTCCAATCACTCCCAGTGCGACTCCCAGCCGCTCTCTCTCCCTCTGCCCAGCGACAAAGCTCCAGGTGCGTCTGTTTACTCCGCCGCCATTTTTCAACCTGAAAACCCCAAATCTTAAAACGACTTCTAGTCCTCCTCTCTCCCTGCAGTGTGGTTGAAGACCTTCATTAAGTGTGTATGTCCTGACCCCTTGGGACCAGGTGGTGAGTCATCACTGAAAACCAGCATATTTTGCTGCTACTGAAACCTTCACCGGACATCTGGTTTGTGCCAGACCTGTGGTCAGTGCCAGGAGGACAGACAAAACCTTCCTCTCCAGCAGCTTTCTGGGGGTGAGGGGGAGATCAACACACAGACAGGTTGCTTGGGGAGTGAAAGGTGGAGATAGTACATGGACGGGTTGGAGGGTGCACTCAGTAATTTCAGGAGCTGACCATAATAAAAATTCACAGTCTGCGTGACAAGGGCCATTGTAATGAAGGCTTCACATGTATTAGCTCATTTGATCCTTTCGGTAGCTTTGCAAATGCTAGGTCACTATCATCCCTGTGTGTGTGTGTGTGTGTGTATGTGTGTGTGTGTGTGTGTTTTTGTGTGTGTGTGTGTTTTTGTTAAATATATTTTATTGATTTTTTTACAGATAAGAAGGGAGAGGGATAGAGAGTTAGAAACATCAATGAGAGAGAAACATTGATCAGCTGCCTCCTGCACATCCCCTACTGGGATGTGCTCGCAACCAAGGTACATGCATGCCCTTGACCGGAATCGAACAGGTGTACCATTTCTCTCCACTAATACTAGCAGTGAATATTTTAGCAGCAGTTTGCCATGTCATTAGTCTTGCACTGACTTGTTTGGTGTGCGCAACAGGAAATATTTTGCTTTTAGAGAAAAATATTTCTTTAAAATAGGTTTATTTGGATTACACTTACTAATTTGTGCAGTTATTCAGTGTCTGGTGAGTTAACGTTCAAGAAAAATATTAATTTTTATTAAAATGTTCTATTATTTTATGTTAATGATGACTCATTTATTTCAGCCCTTGTATTCAGCTTGTCTCTATCAAAATAAACCTACATTTCTATGAAAATGGAAGCTTTTTTTTTTTGGAGCCCACATATACTTACACCTTGTTTATTTGACACGTGTCAGCCTTTGAGTTGGACATGCTTGACATAAAAGATAGAAAATGATCCATTATATTTGGAACCATCCCAAGGATGAGAGTGGCCTGTGTCCTGCAGGATTATTAGTGATAACAGCCCAGCTGTTTATCTTCCGGGATCTGTTGCATCTAGTGTTGCACCAGTAGCCACCGGCATTAACTGCACCACTAGCTCACATGTCAGGAAGAGGCTACTTTCCGTTTTAGGAAGTGTTTCAATAATAATCTATTGAGCACCTACCCTGTACCCAACACTGGGTCAACGAAGGGGGACATACACAGAGTGAAAATAGGGTGAACAAGACAGATGATGACTGGTGGGAGACAGGTGTGCTCAGGTGACTGTTTAACGTCTAAGCACAATTTGTTTGCATCCCATGCTATGTGTGCCCACGGTTCCTGCCTTAAGGCTGTTCGCTTTCTGGAACTCTTCATTTCTGAGTCAAACGGGTTGAGAGAGTCACACAGAAACTATCTGATTCCCCATGTTAGATGGGAAGTTCCCAGTGAGAAGGATCTACTCCTCATCGTGTCCTAAGTGCTTGGTACATGAACACATATAGAATAATTGATACGGTTTCAGGAAGTGCAGTGAAGGAACAGTACAATATTCTCTGAGAATGTATAATGGGGGATCTCATTTCAAACAAGGGATGCCATGGTCAGGTGGCGCAGTTGGTTAAAGAGTTGTCTCAATACGCCAAGATTGTGGGTTCAATCCCTGGTCAGGATGCATACAAAAAGTAATGAAGGCATAAATAATTGGCATCAAAAAGGGATGTTTCCCTCATGTTCTCTCTCTCTCTCTCTCTCTCTCTCTCTCTCTCTCTCTCTCTCTCTCTCTCTCTCCTCTTCCCAAAATCAATAAAAATTATGAGGGAATGGCCAGAGAAAAACCTCTCTGTGTAAGGAATAGTTTGAATAAGATTTGCAGGAAGAACAGGGGGATGGCTAGAGGAGAGGGAAGGAGGATATTCTGGGGTGCAGGGAGACCCCAACTGTCAGCTGCACCGTCTTTCTCACGTCAGACAGTGGTTTTCTTTAAGCTTCGGTAGCATGCCATTTCAGGAAGTCCTGTTTCAACTATGTAAAAGGACTTACATAAAAGGCCTATTTTGCTTTTATTGCCACTAAAAATAAATTCGGAATAAAATAACTTGGAATCATTTTTATTTTCCTGCTTGATTTTTTTTTTTTTTTTATGGGAGATGGAAGAACGGCAAGTTTGCTTTTTCTTAGGCCATTTTAAGAGTGAATTTTTCTTGCTGGCTGATGTCAGCTGCCTACCCCGAGCCCCTGGGGGTGCTGCTGCCTTCATTTCTCCCCCTCTCCCCCTTTATCAACCACATGCAAGAGGAGGGATGTGCCCCTTCCCTGTGGGGCCAGGGGTCCTGTGAGGACAGCACACTGGCCCGTGGCATCTGTGCCCAGGGCGGTTGGTCAGGAGGGGCCTTTGTGCCTATGGGATCGAGCCTTCCGTGCCTGATGGCCAAGGCACACTGCTTCTTGGCTCTGCGATTGGGAGGATGTTACTCCCTGAAGCTCAGAGCCTCGAACTGGGAAAAACAAATGGCCCAGTGATCTAAAAGTGTCCGGTATAATGCCTGGCACACAGTAGGTCTGCAGCTCATATAAATCAGAGCCGACCTGGTCAATGCTGGCTTTGTTTCTTACTTTTCTTCAATTTATCTCTAAATGTTTCCATCTACACCTGAGATCCCCTGAGACCCATCTAGCAAATCCCTCTAGATCAGTGGTTCTCAACCTTTCTAATGCTGCGATCCTTTAATACAGTTGCGGTGACCCCCAACCATAAAATTTTCATTGCTTCTTCACAACTATAATCTTGCTACTGTTATGAACTGTAATGTAAATATCTGATATGCAGGATATATTTTCATTGTTATAAATTGAACATCATTAAAGCATAGTGATTAATAACAAAAACAATATATAATTATATATTGTGAAATATTTATTTCTAATTATAAATAAATGAATTTTTTGTCTTTAATCATGGTGTAGCATGGGTAACAGTCTTCATATGACAATAGTAAACTACATTGCTACACTTTGCTACACCGAGGAGCGGTCTGTTGGTTCCTAAGACCATGGGAAATAGGTGTTTTCTGATGGTCTTAGGCGACCCATGTGAAAGGGTCATTCTACCCTCAAGGGGGTCGCAACCCACAGGTTGAGAACCACTGCTCTAGATGAAAGTGGGGGACAGGCACATAGGCTTGATCAACGGAAATGTTTCTTCAGGAAGCAGAGCGACTCGAGTCCCTTGCAGGTTCAGGGAGTAGCTTAGGGAGGACAACCTTCCCCTTCGGTGCACCACAGGCTCCAGTGCCTCAGTGGGACCAGCGAGGTCAGTGTGGCATCGATGTGCACAGAGGGAGGGTGGTTTGGCCCAGGTGCAGGGAGTGGGCACAAGGGAAGTGCTATCATGGAGCAAAGAAGTCGGGTGGCCTTGGCGTAGACATCAGTAAGGGAAGAAGACAGTAAGAAGGGTTTTGCTGGGCCTTGGGGTAAGCATTTTCTTATGAGCCATGGGAAACACTCCCTGGGACCCCAGTAGTTACGAATGGAAGGAGTGGAGTCTGGAGGTGGAAAGAGTGAACAAGACACACGTTTACACTGTGAGGACCCATTTGTCCTTCCTCAGTTGGTGTGATTTTGGGAAATGCTAGTTACACTCAGACCTCTGTATTACTTTCTCTTTGCTGTCATAACAAACTAGAGGCCCGGTGCATGAAATTCATGCATGGAGGTGTGTGTCCATCACCTCAGCCTGCACCCTCTCCAATTTGGGACCCCTCGAGGGATGTCCGACTGCCCGACTCTGGGATTTGGCCTAAATAGGCAGTCGGACATCCCTTACAATCCAGGACTGCTGGCTCCCAACTGCTCACCTGCCTGCCAGCCTGATCACCCCCTAACCACTCTCCTGCCAGCCTGATTGATGCCTAACTGCTCCCCTGCCAGCCTGATTGCTCCTAACTGCCCTTTCCTGCAGGCCTAGTCACCCCTAACTGCCCTCCCCTGCAGGCCCAGTTGACCCCAACTTCCCTCCTCTGCCGGCCTGGTTACCCCTAACTGCCCTCCCTTGCTGACCATCTTGTTGTGGCCATCTTTAACTACATGGAGGCAGCCATCTTGTGTGTTGGAGTGATGGTCAATTTGCATATTACTCTTTCATTAGATAGGTTAGCAGCCTGGTGCATGGGTGGGGGCCTTCTGGTTTGCCCTGAAGGGTGGCCTGGATCAGGATGGGGGTTCCTTTGGGGTATGGGGCAGCCTGGGCGAGGGGCCTGTGATGGTTTGCATGCCAGCCATGCCCCCTTGTGACCCAAGCAGAGGTCCTGGTATCTGGGATTTATTTATCTTCTATAATTGAAACTCTGTAGTCTTGAGTGGAGGCCAGGGCCAGCCAGGACAGGTGGGAAGCTTGGCTTTCTCCCTGGCTGGGGGCAACCTAATCCTCCTGCTTGCTCCAGCTCCATGGCCACCACCATATTTGATGGATTAATTTGCATGCCTGCTCCTGATTGGCTGCTGGGCAAGGTGGAGGTACAGTCAATTTACACGTTTCTCTTTTATTAGATAAAAAAATCTGTGGCTTAAACAACACTATTGTTTATCTTAGATTTCTATGGCCAGAAGTCCAAAATGAGATTCACGGGCTCAAGTTCAAGTATGGGCAAGGCTGCACCTTTGGAGGTTCTGGGGGAAAATTAGTTTCCTTGCCTTTCCTAGAGGTTGCCCACACTTCCTGACTCATGGTCCCTTCCTCCATCTTTACAATGCTGAATCTTTCTGACCCCCTCTCCTGCCTCCCTCTTCCAAATGTAGGGACCCCTATAAGGACATTGGGCCTCCAGATAATCTCCCTCTTTTAAGGTCAACCGCTTTCTGCCTTCATTCCAGCTGCAACCTCACTGTCCCTTGCCAAGACCCTAACACTTTTATGGGCTCCAGAACTGGGATGTAAACATCTCGGGGCTGTTTTTCTGCCCTCTGTTGGCACCGCCACACAGAATCCAATTTGCTGTTTTAAGTATAAGGCCCTGGATGAGTTTCAGAAGCCACAGCTCTGGTTTTAGTGTCATTGGTCATGAGCTGTATGATTGGATGTTTTATTTGACGGTTCCCTGTGGACCTGCAGCCCTGTCTGGACACAGAGTGACCATGGGAAGAGGGAGAAGTAGGAATGGGTGGGTCTGGAACTGCCTTGCTCTGTCTCTAGCTGGGGTAACATGCTTGCACATTTACAATAGGACAGAGAAGAGAGAATCCTGGCATGTTTAGAGAAGAGAAGATGGGTCCCTTGGAGGGGAGGGATAGCAGGAGGCACAGAGGACAACATTCAATGCTGACATCAGAGAGACCAGAGCTCAAATTCCATCTGAGTCACTTACTGCCACTATTTAACCTGTCTGTGCACCAAGCTTTTACATCTTCAAGTGGAAATATGAGTCTACATCATTTTATGATGGCTACATTGGATAACATTAACATAGCTAACATAATATTTATTATCTCTAAACACTAAGCGCTTTATGCTGTTAATGTTTAATCTTCTCAAGTTTTTGTTTTAGACACTACCCCTATTCTATAGATGAGAAACCTAAACACAGAAAAACAAGTAGCTTTCCCAGGTCACAATCTAGTTGGCATTAGAGCTTGAATTCAGACCCTGTCACATTCTTAACCAGTGTGTGTAGGTAGTGTATATGGAACACCCGCACGATGAGCACTGTGGGGACAGATGTGTTGGGCAGTAAACTTGGGAAGAGGCCAGAGTGTGAAGGCCTCTGCTTGTCTACTATCCCACAGGCCATAGAGAGCCCATGAAGGCTGGGCATGACATGGTTGGGTGTTCATTTTAGGATGATGGCTCTGGTGGCCCTGTGCAGGAGGGCCTGGAGTGGGATAAGAGACACGCAGTGGTGTCTTTTTAGGATATTGGAGGACATTTTAAGTTTGTTGAATGAGATGCAAGAGACTTCCTTCTTAGTCTTTACACTGTCACAGAAAGAGATCAGGTTGTGAAGGAAGATAAAGCAAGATTCCTCTTGGAACTTCTCCAGTGCCATTGAGATTACCTTTATGATATGGAATAGAGCTGTCTTTATAGTGAGATTACCTCTATGATATGTAATAGAGCTGTCTTTATAGTGCTGCCCTATCTAGTTTGGGTCAGTGGCTAGAGCATGGTCTGTGAACTGAAGGGTCCCGGGTTTGATTCCGGTAAAGGGCATGTACCTCCCTCGCAGGCTCTCGGCCCTGGTAACCAATCAATGCATTTCTCTCATATTGGTGTTTCTCTCTCCCTCTCCTTCTCCCTTCACTCTCACTAAAAATCAATGGAAAAAATATTCTTGGGTGAGGATTAAAAAAAAAAAAATTGACAGGGCTATTGGCAAGTCTGGCCTAACACATGAATTTGAATGATCAAACAAAGCAGCATTGAGTAAGGATACTCACTTCAGAGTTTTAGTAACTGATAACCAATGTCATAACCATTTGACTTGTTATTTACACTGGCAGAGTTCTGAAAGGGAAAGGGGCTCTGCTAATAAGTACACCAAGCAAATAAGCAAAGAAGAGCTGCCCCAGGCCTCCCTCCATCTGGGAACTGTAGCTCAGGAAAGTGAACAGATCTGGGTACTGGACAGTCATATGGCCTGTGGACTTCTGAGCAGAGAACTAAGAAATGGAGAGTGGTTGGTTCTCTGTGCTCACCTGTCTGAGGTGGTAAGTGACCATGAGGGACAGGAGTCAGAGAGACTGTCCAGAACTGGGGTGGTCATCCAGCTTCCTAGGAGGAGGGTATATGTGAGGCTGATCACAATGAAAATGTAGAAGGAAAAGAGTGAGCTAACGAAACACTCATAAAGAAATGAATGGGCACCAGCCTTTTCTGTCGATTTATTCTTTGAATAAATCATAGTCCTTTCTAATAATAAGAGCCAAGGCACTGACTGTGTGCCTGGCACTAACTGTGTGTCTGGCACTGTTCTAGCTAACCTGAAGGGACTAACTGGAGGCCCTTGCTGTCCTTGTCCCCATTGCAGGGTCATGGCCTCTTGGTGATGTGTTCACTCTCAAAGTCAGAGTCTTGTCTCTCTCCTGAACCTCCCTGGTGCCTCCCGTCCACTTAGGGTAATTACAGTGAGAGGGGCCTGCTGCTGCTCTTGGTTATGTCTATGTCACATGATAAACTCAAAACTGCCTTATTAACTTTGTGTGTGGTCTCTTCATACAGCTCCTTCTCTATCAAAACCAAGTGAATGAGTCAACGAGAGAGCAGCAGAGAATAGACAGGCAGGAGAGCCTATTGCTTCGAATGTGAAGCCAGATGATGTGAAAATGTCTCCCCCTGGGCTTGAGGTCTTTGACCCTGAGTATAGGATGAGTGATGCTTATAGCTCAAGGGTCTGACTTGGCCTCAAGGGTGGTTTTCCCATTTAAGGTCTTCAGCTTTAATCAAAGCAAACATTCAAAACTTGTGGGCAACATACCCTCCTTTCTGTAAAGGTGTGAACTAGTGGCCAAACCTGTATCTTGAATACTAAAGCATCTCTGCTCTTAACTGCTTTGTGGCACGGACGAGGGCCTTAGGGGCAGAGAGGGCAGTGAGCTGCTTCTTTACGACAGTTTGGGATCTGGCGACCAACACAAGCATGACCCATCAGTTTCTCTTGGCAAAAACAAGTGCTCTCTGACTCGGCCTGAAATCTCCCAGACCTTTCAGCCTGAGACTGCCGAGCCCCAGGGCATTCTTTCCCAAAGAAGAGCTGCCAAAGCATTTGAAATATAAAAAGTATATATTAACCCATAAAACACAACGAATCAGAGAATGTTGGAACAGAACGACTTGGAAACACATACTGCTTGGATTCTCCTCATTAAGTCTTTCTGTCTGAAAGACTGGTTTAGTTTCACTTAGAAGAGGAAAGATATTTTTATTCTCATTAGACTTTTTGAAAAAATTTAATATTGAAACCCGTGTCTCTGTCCTGGCCCTTGAACAGTCAAGGAGCCTGCCAATCAGGCCACCCACTGGCTTCGGGCCAGCTCTCCCACTCAGATGAGACTTTCTGGGTCCAGATCATCTCTTTTTCTAAGAGAAAAAAATGGAAATGGCCTATTTCTGAAGCCCCTTCCATGCCAACTTTCTGTGTTTACAAGGTGCATTCCAAACTAGTCCTGTGATCTCCATGAAAGGAAGATCTGAAGTGGTGTGAAATTTCAGAAACCCTCTGGGGGATCCCAGGAGGTCCAGGAGCATATTTAAGAGCACGCTGGCCTAGGCACCAGGAGACAGTGGGTGTCCAGCTTTAAAGGAGCTGCTGGATCACATGCAGAAGTTCAAAGTAGGTGATAAAAGTTAGTTAGATGTCGTGCCTGCAGTCTGGGTATCAAAAGGGTCAGCAGAGTAGAGCGAGAGGAGAATTTTTTGAACATGTATTTTTGGAAAATGTATTGCTGGGCTGTGAGACCCTTAACACCCAAAGAGGGAGGAGAGGAGGAGCCTGCTTCCCACCTCCCATTGTGTTGGGTCCAGGTGGTCCAGCGTTCTGAAATCTGAGTCTTCTCTGACAGATGGAAAGAGTATGGGTGCAGCCATCAGCTGCTGGATGAAGGGGTGAGAGAGGATGTTAGCTGGGTTGGATGTCCTGCACTCTAAGAGAAAGGTGGATGAGTGAGTGTTTCTCATGGAAAATGAGTGCCAGGGGCAAGAGAGAGCTGATGGGGATCATCATAGCACCCATCAGGGAGAAGGGCTGAAGGAGGAGGGCCTCTTCCACATTAGAGAGCTGCAGGGAGAGACCCCAACAATGGGGTGGGGGGGAGGCAGGTCTCTGCAGTTGACCCTCCTTTTGGGTATTTCATGGCCCTTTTTATGACATCAGACTTAGACCCTCAGCTCACATATCATAGGCTGGCCAAGAACTTTCCTGCCTCCTCTTCTTTTCTTTCCCCCCTACCTGCTCTAGACCTGGGGTGTGGTGGGCACTAGTGCCAGGGAAGATAAAGGGCAAAGGCCACTAGGGCCTGTTCTGGATTGGGAGGTCCACAGGCTATGAGAGAGGAGGAGCTGAGACTCAGAATCAGGGTTGGACATTTGCTTTTTAAATAAACACACACTTTTTAAGTAGCAAAGCAAGGTCATGAGTTAAGAATGAGAAAAACGGAGACAAATGGTTGAAGGGGCTAGGTAGTTAGGGAGGAACCATGGAAGGGAAAAGAGAATAAAGAGCTGAGTTCAGCCCCAGAAACAAACAAAGTGACCCAGAGCCCAACCCAACCGCAGAGACAAAGTGACCTAGAGATGAACCCAGCTGAGCAGGAAGAGACAGTGAAGTCACTTCAGACCTGACATGGCAGTCCTCAATCAGGTCCACCCTGCCGGAGGAATTTGAGCTTTAAAATGTATGGATGTTGCTAGGGCAGGCAGCTTGCACATAACCAATCACAAGGCAGCGAGGTGTATGAAATAACCAACCCTAAGGATTATCCTAAAGTCAAATTCTTTGAAAGAACCAATCAGAAGCCACCAGGACACATAATCTACTACTAGACAGAGATCTTCCTCCGATACCTACTTGGGTGCCCTCCCTGCTAGAGGAAGTCTGTTAACTTTGCTTTCCCTTAAAAAAAAAAAATAAAAAGGATTGTGAGTTAAACTGACTGATACATTTTGGGTTCAGAGAGACTAGAGGCAGGACCAAAGAAAACAGAATCACTTGGAGCACACATATGTATGTGTTGTTCAAACAGCTCAATATTTTCTTTTCGATCGCTATGCAGAGGACTTCTGTTTATACAAATTACAGATTCAGAAATCAGGACAGCAGCGGGTATATAAATAAACATCCGCAGGTCCTTAGATCTCTCTTACTCTGAAGTAGTTTAGAGAACATGTTCACAGTTGAGCATGTATGGGGTTTATTGTCATATTTATTTCATGATTTTAATAGTGAGATATTCCCCATCTCAATGGAAAAGTCACCCAAATTAACAAAAGCCTAATTTTATTTTTTTAATCCTTTATCAAACCATCAAATCTTATATTCCGACTTTTGATATAGGAGATATGGTCAACCCAGCTAAATAATATTAAAACTACTAGTAATAAGTAGTTTTTCTTTTTATATTCAGATATCTTCCTTTTCACTTATTTATGAATTAAATTATCTCTCTCCCCCCGCCCCTGCACCCCTGCCTTAAAGCAACATTTCCATTTGGTTTCATTATCAGTAATGAAGCAGCCAAGTAACTTTCATGACTATATTACATTTTTTAAAAGAAAAAAACAAGTTGTCTGAAATACCTTCAATGGAAGATCAAGTTCATATTTCTCCCTGTGCATATTATCAAAATGGATCTTTTAGATTCTTTAAAAAAAACCATTATTGTTTGAAGTATCACATTAGTAATACTTGACCTCTTCTAGCTTGCCCCGCTCCCACCACTTAGACCCTCACCACCCCATAGTCTCTGTCCACAGGAATGCATAGATGCACACACGTTCATTGGCTGATCTCTTCGTACCCATCCTCCACTGCCTTCCCTCTGAGGTTCCACAGTCTGTACATGCTTCTCTGTCTCTGGGTCTATTTTTATCCATCAGTTCATGTCGTCGATGGAGCAGTAATATCAGAAAAACGAGGGGCCTGGTTAGAGATACAGAAGCCCAGCCCATTCGCAGACCTACTGACTGGGCAGCTGCGTGCCCAGCAGGACGTGAGGAGGGCTCTTAGGTGGCCAGGCCACATCAGCCTGGGCTTTCTTGTCTGTGTGCTTCCTGAGACCGTGTGGCCCTGTGTGCCCACAGCACCTGAAGGCGAAGGAGAGCAGAGCAGGTGGCATCCAAGGACACGGCCTGCAGGGTGTGTGGCCTCGGGCAGTGCCCTGAGCCTCCCAGCTCAGGCCTCTCATTTGAAAACTGCGGCTCAGATTCTTCACTCCGACTCTGCAAAGTAGGACACATTCAAAATGATGTCATTTTTAACGAAGCCAGTGCCTGGCCGGGTTCGTGCCAACGCTTCACAAATAGATTTCCAACCAGGTACCAGTTATATCCACCGTCGCCAAGCGGCATTCAGTTCCTCTTTCCTTTTTCTTTTCTTCTTCCACCTTTTTTTTCTTTTCTTTAATTTCTACTTGTTTGGTAATGTCAGCCACCCAGAGTGTAACTAAGAATACGACGGTAAGTTTATGTCACTTTGCTGGCACTAAAATGATGGTCAAGACCAATGTGGGTCAAATTTCTTGCCTGCTACATGGCAGGCCAGCCCCCATGTCCTTAGCATGAGCATCTGTCACTCTGTCACTGCTGAGGTAGGCATGCTGATCTCTCTCCTTTCCAACCTCCAGACAGGGGAGGCAGAGAGGCAGCGTGGGAAAGTGGGTGAAGAGCTCCAAGTTGCCTGGGAGAGAGAGAGAGAGAGAGAGAGAGAGAGAGAGAGAGAGAGAGAGAGAGAGAGAGAGAGAGAGAGAGAGAGA
>PVJN01019203.1:15043-26048 GCA_004026805.1 Lasiurus borealis | reverse complement strand
TCCTGTTGGAAAGGTACGGAGGTTTTGGATGATATCCAACCAGAAGTTGAGCATGCAGGGTTATTTTTAAAATATACATTCTGAGTGAGTGCTGTAGAATGGAGGTTTCAGAAACATTCAAAATAAGCAGTTTCTGTCGGAATTCATTCTCGGGAGATTTAGTCTTTCTCGGTTGGCAGCATTAACATCGCTGGCTCAGGTCAATGTTGATGATTTTTGTCTTTTTCCCACTTTTTTTGGCTTTGAGGTTTAAAATTCTGGTGAAGTCAAGTAACTAGGTTAATAAGAACACGGCAATATCTCAGTTGAGGTTTAGAGTGCGAGCAATGTACTACTTCTATAGGAGAATCACACAGCACACCCTGAGACTTCTGCTCCAGGGAAAATGGAGATTCACTGGAATCTACTTTTTTCCACTCTGTCCAACTAAACACCCTGCACATCACACCGAGAAAACGTAAGGAAACTGCAGTGTGGCAACAAGATGGCAGAGCCAAGGAACAGTAAGGGAATACATTCCCTGAGTTTCTTTTTCTGCTTCCTATGTCCCAAACTGGGAGCTGAATAAGCCAACCACACAGAAATGCCAACAGGCACCAATAAAAATGCCCCTACCAACGCCCGCCCTCGTGGCCTAGATGAGGACTAGGAAGGGAAAGTCTAGCAGGACAGAAATTTCTAGAAAAGAAGTGCTTTATTGCAGCCAAACACCACAGAAGAAGCTGTGGCCCACCATGCCAGTGAAGGCTGAATGGAGAGCCCAAACTTTTACCCACTCCCCTCCCTCCCCCCAAGGGTCCCCAACCCACTGCTGGATTGGGTCAGAGGAGTGGGCAGTAAGCTGGGACTTTTATCCAGGCCAGGCAGTCATGAGCTCCTTCCCGCACAGACTTCCAACACTTGTGGACAGCACTGAGGTGTTTCTCCCCACCCCACACAGGAGTTTCGGGGTCCTGTGACAGGAGTTTAGGGGTCCTGTGACAGGAGTTTAGGGGTCCTGTGACAGGAGACTTCCTGGGGAGCTGTAATGACACACTCCCACCCTCTCCCAATCAGAGAAGTGTGAGTGAGGCTCAGTGGGGAGGAGAACCCCCATCCCTGCCCACAATAACAAGAAGCACCCCACACTGAGTACCGAGGAGGCGGAGGAAGGAATGCCGTCACCTACACTCACTACCCTGGGAGCATTGACGTAGCATCTCCCTCACCCTTGTCAGATGGTGTCAGAGGAAGCCGTTTAAAGCACCGGGTTTACGT
This sequence comes from Lasiurus borealis, assembly GCA_004026805.1. Taxonomy (NCBI): domain Eukaryota; kingdom Metazoa; phylum Chordata; class Mammalia; order Chiroptera; family Vespertilionidae; genus Lasiurus; species Lasiurus borealis. The sequence continues at coordinate 24,791 of PVJN01019203.1, read as the reverse complement.
AAGATCCAGAGCATTCTAATTCTCAGAATGTAAATTTTAAATGGAAAAATCACTCATCATATCAGGAAGCAAGAAGTTGTCAATGAGGAAAAGACAATCCATGAAGGTCAACAGCAAGATGACAGATACTAGAAGCACCTGACAAGGAATTGAAAGAGCCATCCCAAAAATGCGTCTGTGAGTAATTAAGAAGATGCTTGAGACAAAGGAAAATGATATGAATCCTAGCAAAAAAAAATACAAAGTTTTAACAAAGAAATGGACAAGGTTAAAGAAAAAGAACCAAATGGAAATTTTAGGACTGGAAATACAATAAATGTAATAAACACCTGAGTGGGTGGGCTCAGTAGCAGAGTAGAAGGGGAAGAGGGAAGCATCAATGGACTGGGAGCAGGTAACAGGAATTATCCCATCTGAACAACACAAAGAAAATAAACTAAAAAACAAGCGAGCAAAAACCAAACAAAGGGTGTCTCAGAGACCTGGGAGATTATAACAAAAGATCTAACTCTCAGGTCAGAGAGTCCCCAGAAAGAGAGGAAAAGAGTGTAGGGCTGAAAAAAAATAGTAAAAATATTTTTTTTCTGATAACTTCTCAATTATGTAAAAAATTTGAACCTACATACTCAAGAAGCTGAGGGAATCCCTAGGAGGGTAAGTCCAAAGAAAGACACCCCAAAACACAGCATATTCAAACTTGTGAAAACTAAACGTAAAGAAAATATCTAGCAAGTAGCAACAGAGAAATTACTTATTAGTTTACTTAGCGGGGAAATACAATTTGAATGGCAGTAGATTGCTCATCAGAAAATATGCCAACCATGAAGAAATTGGCATATTTTTCAATTTCTGAAAAAGAATTTAAAAGAACTATAAAACCTAAACACTATATATAGTAAAAATACCCTTTCCGAATGCAGGGGAAATTAAGACAGACATCTTAAGGGGAAGATGACTAAAATAAACAATTTTTTTTAACAGAAAGGAAATGTTCAAAGAAATAACCTTGGAACACCATGAAGGACAATAAGCTAAATGCACGTAAGTAAAATAGATTTTCCTTTTCCTCTTACCTTTTCTAAATTATGTTTGATCATTGTAGCAAAAATGGCAGCCTCTGTGTTCTACATGTATGTGGGGGAAATATTAAAGGGAGTTACAAATGAGGTTGAATTGAGAAATGAAAAAGGAGAAATGGTTTGTACGATTTACTTGAACTTGTAAAATGACAGCAGTGGGCTACAGTGAATTTTATAGACATCATGTTAATACCAGAGCAACCGCTAAAAAAAGCTACTCCAAAGATCACTCAGATATACTACAGATAAACCAAAATGCAATTCTAAGAAAAATGTCCAAATAACAAACAAGAAGGTAGGAAAGAGGAAACAGAAATGCAAATAGAACAAACAGAAAACAAAAATAAAAGCCCTAATGTACAAATCGTTGCACTATAGAAATCGTCAAATTCACATTTTGAAAAATTATTTTTATTGTTGAAAGGATTACAGATGTCCCCTCTCCCCCCTCATTGACTCCTTCTAGTCTGCCCCCACTCTCCTCACCCCAGGCCTTCATCACGCTGTTGTCTGTTCCTATGGGTTGTGCATGTATGCATAAAGGTCTCGGGTCAAATTTACATTTAATATAGACAGATATTTGCAGGGCAGATGGCAAAGCTCCTTTCATAAATATGGCTCAGCTACATGCTGTCCACAAGAAGCGCACTTTAAATATAATGAGATAGTCAAGTTGAAAGTCAAATGATGGAGAAAATATTAATTTTAAAGTTTTAATTAATTTGCAAATATTAATCACAGGAGACCAGATGTGACCGTGGTACGATCAGATAAAGAATATTGCCAGGCAGAAAGGGACATAGATAAGAGGACCAACCCACCAACAAGACACAGTGATGTATCAAACGTGTATGTACAAAACATCAGAGCTGCCAACTATGTGAGTCGCAGTAATTGAACTGGGGGAGGAGTCAGGCAAGTCCATAATTATAGTTGGAAACTTCAACATCCTCTCTTGACAGCTAAAACAGCAAGACAGGAAATCAGCAAGAATATAGAAGAACTTGAAAACACCATCAATTAAGGGGACTGAACCAACTTTTATAAAATACTCCACTCAGCGGTAGCAGAATGTACATTCTTTGCCAGTGCCCATGAAACATATATCAAAACAGACCACTTCCTGGGCCTTGAAACAAACCGCCACATGTTTAAGAGGTTTAATCATGTATGATGTGTTCTCTGACCTTTTGGAAGTCTACTGGAAATTACTAACAAGACAACGGGAGTATCACCAAACACTTGAAAAACTCAACAGCACACTTCTAAATAATCCGTGCATAAAAACAAATGTCTCAGGGGAAATAAAGGCAATGAATTGAATGAAAATGACAACATGCTATCTAAACATTGCTAAAACAGTGTTGAGAGAGAAATTGACAGCACCAACTACACCTATTGGAAAGGAACATTTCAAATCAATACCCTAAGCTCCAACCTTAAGGACCTAAAAAAGAACAAAGTAAGCAGCAGGAAAGAAATAATAGAGAAAAGCAGAAATCAATGAAATAAAAAATAGACATTTTAGCAATAATCAATGAGACAAAGAACTGTTTCTTTTAGAAGATTCAATAACATTTACAAACATCTAGAAAGACTGACAAAGAAAGAGAGAAGTAGTAAATTACCAAGAAGGAGAGAGGGAATATTATACAGACCCTGAAGAGATCAAAAGGATAATTAGGCAATACTGTGTACAACCCTACACCCCTAGATTTGACAAGCCAGGTAAAATGGACCATTTTCTCTAAAAGTATAAAACACCACCTCTCACCAATGTTAACATAGATCAATGGAATTGCCCTGTAAATCTTAAGGAAATGGAAAAGAATTGACATCTTCACTCCATTAAATTTCCCAATCTAGGGGGAAAATATGTCTCTACATTTATTTTGATAGCCTTTGATTTTTTTTCCCATCAGCATTTTGTGGTGTTAGCATACACATTCTGTACACACTTTCTTAGACTTACACCAAAAGATCACTTGTAGTAGTCAAACTATGGAAGCAACTCAAGTGTCCATAAATAGAGGAGTGGATTAGAAAACTATGGAAAAAAATATATTTATTTTTTTATTTTTTATTTTTTTCTTGTCCTACAATTTGGAAAAATATATTGAATAGAACATAATTTAGCCATAAAAAGGAACAAAATCTTAACCATTTGGAACAGCATGGACTAGAAGGTACTATGCTAAGTGAAATAAGTCATCAGAGAAAGACAGATACCAGGTAATTTCACTTACATGTGGAACCTAAAGAACAATATAAATGAACATATGAAACAGAATGGCTCATCGATACAGAGAACAGACTGATGGTTACCAGAGTAGGGCTGCTTGGGGGAGTGGGTGAAAAGGTGAGGGAATTAAAAAATACAAATTGAAGTTATAAAAGAGACCTGGCCATGTAAAGTACAGCATAGGAAATGCTATTTACTGTAATATTATTGTCCATAAGATTGTCATAACTATGCATGGTGCCAGGTGGGTGCTAGAAATATCTGGGGGAACACTCTATGTAAGGTATATGGTGTCTAAACACGAAACTATTACAAAATAATATTAAATGTAAATTGTAATTGAAAAATATTTTAAAAACAAACAAAAGAGTAATTAATGAGGATGAAATTGATAAAGTGGACTTCATCACCATGACAACCTTTGCTCTGTGAGGACTAGGAAGAGGATGAAAGACAAACTATGGACTGGGAGGAAATACTTGCAAACCAAACCACATATCTGACAGAGCATTCATATCTAGGCTATTTAAAGAACTCACACATCTCAATCGGAAAAGACATTCAAGTAGAAAATAGGCAAACAACAGGAACAGGCATGTCACAGATGAGGATGCACAGATGGCAAATAAGTCTGTAGAAAGACGTTCAGTAACATTAGCTGGTGGGAAAATGAAGTCAAAACCTGAACACGACATAAGGAAGGCCAAGAGACACATGAAACCATGCTCAAAGTCACTAACTATCTGAGAGATGCAAGTCAAAATGCCAATGAGGTACCATCTCACCCCTGTCAGAATGTCAGTGAAGATGTCGATTCTATCATGAACAAATCAACAAACGACAAGTGCTGGTGAAGATGTGGAGAAGAAGGAACCTTCGTGCACTGCTGGTGGGCATGCAGACTGGTGCAGCCACTATGGAGAACAGTATGGTGTTTCCTCAAAAAAACTAAAAATAGGACTCCCATGTGACCTAGTAATACCACTTCTAGGAAGATATCCCAAGAAACTAGCAACACTAATCAGAAAGAATACACGCACCCCTATGTTCATAGCAGCACAATTCACCATAGCTGAGATTTGGAAACAGCCTAAATACCCATCAGCAGGTGAGTGGATTAAAAACTGTGTTACATCTACACAATGGAATTCTATGCTGCTGTAACAAAAAAGGAACTCCTACCATTTGCAGCAGCATGGATGGATCTGGAGATGCTAAGTGAAATATGCTAAGTGAAATAAGCCAGTCAATGAAAGAAAAATACCACATGATCTCACTCATTTATGGAATATAATGAACAACATAAGCTGATGGACAATAATAGATCCAGAGATAGAGAAGCATCCATCATATGCTCAAACCTCAGAAGGAAAGTAGGTGAGAGGGGGTTAGGGAGAGAGATCAACTGAAGGACTTGTATGCAGGCATATAAGCCTAACCAATGGACACAGACACCAGGGGCAGGGTGCATGAGCGGAATAGGCAATGGGGGAATAAGGACACACATGTAATGCCTTAATCAGTCAAGAAAGAAAAAACACACACCTCAATATGATATCACTACACACCTATCAGCAAGGCTGACTGACAACATAGCGACTGTACAGTGGACCTGTGAGATTCTCCATTCCCACTGCAACGTGTGAGGACCAGTTTCTCCATACCCTTACTGACACTCATGCATGAGAACGTAAATGGTTCTGGTGCATGGCAAATGGTGTTTCAGTTTCTTTTTTAAATATATTTTATAGATTTTTTTACAGAGAGGAAGGGAGAGAGATAGAGAGCTAGAAACATCAATGAGAAACATCAATCAACTGCCTCTTGCACATCCTGGATGTGCCTGCAACCAAGGTACATGTCCTTGACTGGAATCGAACCTGGGACCTTTCAGTCCACAGGCCGACGCTCTATCCACTGAGCCAAACCGGTTTCGGCGTGTTTCAGTTTCTTAAAACACTAACATCTAACATTTATGCCAAAGAAATAAAAACTGTTTACATAAAAATGCATACACAAACACAGGTTGTTATTTGTAAAAGTTAAAAAAAAAACACCTGGAAACACCACCAATGTCCTTCCATGGCTGACCAATAAAACCCTTTATAGTCCCTCCATGCAAACACTACTCAGCAATGAAAAGGAAGCCATTATTAATATGCACAGCTAATTGGATGAATCATCAGAGAATTTTTAGTAAGAAAAACAATTCTATAAGTTGACCTACTGTATGATTTCAGGTACCTAACATTTTTGAAATGAGAAAAAAATAGAAAGGGAGAACCTCGAGTGGTTGCCAGGGGTAAGGAGGGGGGGGGGGACTGACGGGAGGGAGTTTCTCTATAAAAGGACCACAGGAGGGATCCCCGCAGCGATGAGAATGTTCTCTGTCTTGACTGTCAATGGCCATGTCCCCATGGTGATGTTTACTACAGTTTTCACAGTTATCAGCGCTGGCAGAAACTGAGTAGTGACACGCCACAGCTCTTTTTTTGTTTTATTTCTTGTTTTTAGAGCTGCATGTGATTCCACAATAATCTCAAATTTAAAAAATTACTTAAAAATAAAAAAAAACACATTGACATATTCCTCTCCCCAGGAATATGGGCTACTTCTGGGTTATATTATCGGGGAGAGAGGCTGAAAGAAATATAGAGAGAATATGGTGAGTGCAGTAAAAGTCTGCATTCCCTGAAGGGAAAGACATCGATAGGGTGGAAATACACACATTTGTTTATTTACTCATTCATCCACGCAGTCAATTCATCCACTCATTTATATGCTCAGAAGTGCATTCCTTCATAAACATGTCATCCGCTTGTCTATCTTATCTTGCCTTCAAACAGTAATGATTGAGACTGACTGTGATTATGGTATATGAGGTGTGGTAGCGAGCACTGGGGGAAATGAAAGAATGAGCCTTATATGGTACCTGAATTTAGGAGCTGATGGTAATTCATTATACACTCTACCACAGCGGTTCTCAACCTGTGGGTTGCGACCCCTTTGGGGGTCGAACAACCTTTTCACAGGGGTCGCCTAAGACCATCGGAAAATGCAGATATTTACATTACGATGCATAACAGTAGCAACATTTCATGGTTGGGGGTCACCATCACATGAGGAACTGTATGCAAAGGTCGTGGCCTTAGGAAGGTTGAGAACCACTGCTCTACCAACTGAATACACTACCAACCAGCCAACCAATCAATCAGCCAACCAGCCATCCCGTGTTGATAAGTGCCGATTCCATCCTCAAGGCCTGCCATATTGCTTGGCATAAACATATAAATACATATGCTATTCATTTTATACCCAGTCATGGATACATACAGGGGGCATGTTTCCAGAGTTGGGTACCAAAGTTTTAGCCTTCCCAGGACTTAAGGAAGATACAGAACGGGAAGGGGAGTATTCACACTCCTGTGCAGGGGGGATAGGACCAAATACTTGGCAGATAGAACTTCGGTTAGCCCCAGGGTCAAAGCCAAGCTTCTACAGCAGCGGTTCTCAGCCTGTGGGTCGCGACCCCTTTGGGGGTCGAATGACTCTTTCACAGGGGTCGCCTAAGACCATCAGAAAACACCTATTTCCCATGGTCTTAGGAACCAACAGACCGCTCCTCGGTGTAGCAAAGTGTAGCCATGTAATTTACTGTTGTCCTATGAAGACTGTTACTCATGCTACACCACGATTCAAGACAAAATTTCATTTATTTGTCATTAGAAAAATATTTCACAATATATAATTACATATTGTTTTTGTGATTAATCCCTATGCTTAATGATGCTCAATTTGTAACAATGAAAATATATTCTGCCTATCAGATATTTACATTACAGTTCATGACAGTAGCAAAATGACAGTTATAAAGTAGCCACGGAAATAATTTTATGGCTGAGGGTCACCACCCCATGAGGAGCTGTCTTAAAGGGTCACGGCCTTAGGAAGGTTGAGAACCACTGTTCTACAGGGACCACTGCGCTCTCACCATGCGGCCTCAACCCTGCTCCCCTCATCCCCCGTCACATGCCCTGCTGGCCCAGCCAAGCCCTGCCTGCTCTCCACCCTCTTGCAAGTCTCCCCACTTGTAAACCTGCTGCCTGCTGCTCTGTGGCTTCGGTGCTTCCTCCCCGTTAGTCCCCAGAAGAGGACTGACCAGCTGCTGCCCTCTGCCCCCCAAGCCTGAAGTCTGTGGATGGTGAGGGTTCAATCATAAGCCGGGAGGCTGTGCCAGGAGGCCAGAGATGAAACGCGTGGAGATTGGATGCCACCCTCCCCGCCTCCCGAGCCTTACAGCTCAGGGGAGCGTGTTAACCTCCCAGAATCTCCTTCTCCTGATGAATTTCTGGGTGCAGATAGGATCGTCTCTCAGAACCCAGATGGGGGTTCAGAGAAATCACACGTGAGAAGCGGCAGAAAACTGCCTGGGATGTGTGTGCGCCCGGGAAACGCCGGCTCATTCTCTCTGATGGGAAATCTTTTATGCGTTTCTGTTCATTTCCCTTTCTACGTGGGGCAGGGGCTGTTTCTTGTTCATTTCACTCTTCCCAGCCTTTGGACTCTCTACGGGAACCATCGGGTCGCTAATAACCACGCCTGTCAGCGGTGCGTTACTGACGGCACCTCCTAGACAATAAATGTGTGTGGAAACAGCTTGTTTGGAAATCACTAAATTCCCGGGCTCCTCGCGTTTCTTCCCGTTATATCCCATCCATTTACATTTGCTGAAACTCTAGCACACCCGCAGGGGCCAGGGAGAGAGAGAGTTAGAGAGGGAGGAGGGGAGCGGCTTTGATCATTTGTGTGTGAATAAGATGCACGCGTTTATCCGGGAGTGACCGGGTCGGAGGGGAACTGTGTGAATTATTCCAGAGCAGCAAGGCAGGGGCTGGGGATGCTTCTGGAGTAACTACTTGTTCTGAGGAAGGGCACTGGGTCAAGGTTTGTGTCTGATATACTGTACCTGTGTTTCTCACTGAAGCCATAGAGATTTCTCTCGCTTCCTCTGTAGAAAAAGAAAGTTCTAACCCTAACTGGTATGGCTCAGTGGATAGAACCTCGGCCTGTGGGCTCAAGGGCCCAGGTTCGATTCTGGTCAAGGGCATGTATCTTGGTTGCAGACACATCCCCAGTAGGGGGCGTGCAGGAGGCAGCTGATCGATGTTTCTCTCCCATTGATGTTTCTAACTCTATCCCTCTCCCCTCCTCTCTGTGAAAACTCAATAAAATATATATTTTTTAAAAAAGGAAGTTCTAGCCTCACTTCCCCCACTTCCCACCCCCACTGCTGGCTAGAGAGACACTTACCCATGTAGCAACTAGAATGTAAAAGAAGGGTCCTGCCCATGGGGCATTGTGAGTATATTGGGGTGTGTATTCGTTTCCTGGGGTTGCCATATCAAAGTAGCATAAGCTGGGGGCTCAGAACAAGCAGGGATGCATCCCCTTGGGGTCCTAGTGACCAGAAGTCAGAAACCAGGTGTGGGCAGTGAGGTGGCCTCTGAGAAGCCTCCCGCAGCTCACGCTGGTTTGTGGGCCATCCCTGGCACTTCCTTCTGCCATAGTGTCCCTTGTGTGTGACCGTGTTCAGATTTCCCCTTTTTCTAAGGACACCCTACTCCAGTATGACCTCATCCTAACTGGTTGCATCAGCAACAATCTTATTTCCAAGAAAGGCCATGCCTGGGGTACAGGGGGGATGCAATTCAGCTGTATAAGGTGCAGCTAAGATTTCCATGGTCAATGGCCAAATCATGAAAGATGGAGAAGCAATATGGTCTCCCACATTCTCATTGTGTGCAGGAGAGAGCTGGAACCCAGAGATGCTTCAGAGGAAGGGGGAGAGGATGGACTGCCCATTTCTGAACATCAGTTCCAGCTCTTAGGAGCCACGTGACTGAGAACCACCCACGGAAGCTCTAGCCTCTACTTGGAAACGACATGATCAGGGTTTCCTAGGAGAAGGAAAGACTCAGTGGGACTGCTGCCTTGAAGGTGTGTCACCCACTCTACTAGACCTAGAAGAGTAAAGGTCATGCGACCAGTCAACATGCCACATGTGTCTACGGATGTCACATCACGTCTGGTTCTTCCTCAGCCAGCACGTTCCTTGCCACCGTGTCTGAGGAGGCCAGGGCAGAAGTCGGAGGCTCTCCTGAGCAAGGCTGGGAAATGTGTTGCAGCAGCTGACTTCCACGCCATGAGGCATTGGAACTGGACCGGGCTGAGAGGTCCACCCGGACCCTGTGGGGAGCCCTTAAAGACCAGGTCCCTCTGCCCTTTGACTGGAAATCTTCTCAATAAAATATTGCTTTTTTTTTTTTTCCTAGTGAGGTCAGGGAGGTGGAGAAGCACAGGTAGTGGCCGAGCGGAGTGAGAAATGTCAGTGTGGACAAGTCTGTGGTGACACTCAAACTGCTGAAGG
>PVJN01019203.1:0-14943 GCA_004026805.1 Lasiurus borealis | reverse complement strand
GTTTAGTTCACATCCTGTCTCACTGTTCCTCTTCTGGTAAGTGGGGAGAAAGCTACTTATGCACAGAGGAGGGAGCAAAGTCAGGGCAGGGAGCATAGCCAGGGGTGGGAGCAAAGCCAGGGGTGGGAGCACAGGCAGGCTCAGCCATTCTCTGGTGCAAAACACAGTATAGATTACAATATAGTGAGCCTGCACCCCAGGGGCTAGCAGTGCCATTTCCCTAGACCCAGGGGCCACCACAGCCAGTGTGTGAGGGGACAGGCACAAGGACGGTGCTGCCTGCAGCATTGTTTGGGGGAGCAGAGGAGTGGAGGAGACCAGGTTGACCATTGGTAGAAGAGTGAATGAGTGAAATCCTGAGGGTGCAAATCATGAAACATTAGGAAGCAGCTAGAATGACAGGACTAAACCAGAGGTTCTCAAACTGTGGTACCAGGGCCAGAAGTGTAAGCATCACCTTTGAACTTGTGAACCATAAAAATTCATGGTCCTACCCTAGCTCAAAGGAGCCAGAAAATCTGGGGGTGGGCCCAGCATTCTCTTTTAAGAAGCCGGCCTTATGATTATGATGTTTGCTCCAGGTTGAGAACCGCTGAAATAGAGGTACACAAAGACAGGTATTAAAACACTAGTGGCCCAGTGCACGAAATTTGTGCACATTTAAAAGGGAATTAATTAGAGGAAATGTTTAATATTGCTATTTGCCCTTTCTGTATAATAGAAGTGTCAGAGATAAAAGAAAATTAGTAAAATATATATGAAAATCTTCCTCCTGTCGGAGTCTGGGGTGTGCCTCTGTTTCCTCAATGTAATGAGTGCCATTGATGGCACCATCTTTAAAGTATACCTGGAAATCTGCCATCGCTCTTTCTAAAATATATATTTTATTGATTTTTTACAGAGAGAAAGGGAGAGGGATAGAGAGTTAGATACATCGATAAGAGAGAAACATCGATCAGCTGCCTCCTGCTCACTCCCTAGTGGGGATGTGCCTGCCACCAAGGTACATGCCCTTGACTGGAATCGAACCCAGTTCCTTTCAGTCCACAGGCTGACGCTCTATCCACTGAGCCAAACCAGTGAGGGCTGCCATTGCTCTTTCCCTGCATTCATTAGATCCAGCCTCCATGAGTGCTTGTTGGATGGATATCATGGCCTTGAACCGGGTCATGCCTTTTTACCCTTATTTTTGAACACAGGTCTGCCTGGTGCTGACCGTTCTCTTCCCCTTCCTCAGAGAGGATGTTCAGCCACACATGACATATGTTCTGTCCTCTAGGTTTAGGAAGAGGACCGCTACTGAAATAAATGTTCCCAGTCTTCCCGCTCCTGCAGGTCTGCGGAAAAACAGCAATGCCAACAACAAACAACCCAAAGTCTTATAACCTTCATGAAGTGGGGGTCAAGATCAACCAGCATTTTGCTAAATCCCTAGCCTCACTTGGCTATGGTCACCTCTAGTCTTCCACTCGTCCATATGTCCAATCATTTCGGTTTATGAACGATCTTGCCCTCCCCCACAACTTATAGTTAACACGCATGTGCACACACAGCATCTGAGCACCGAGATTTTACTAAGGGATAGAGAGGGAAGAAGGCTAGAAGCAAGAGTCCTTCACCTCACGTCCACAGAAACTCTGAGAAAAATATCAGACGCCTCATTTCTCAAATACTTTCTGGCCCCCAACCACAGGGGACTTCTCAGCGCCTCGTCCTCTGGCTGGTGGCTCTGATTGTCCCCTCCTGTCACGCAGGGCTGTAGCCACATCCTTTGAGCCTTATTTCCTGCGAACGCCCATCCTCAGACATTCCTTTAATCTCAACAAGTCTTTCAATGTCACTTTGTATGAAGACGATAAATTATTACCCCTTAAAGGAGGCCGGGGATTTCAACCAGGTTAAGTGTTGCTCATACATTGAGTCTGAGACTCATCCTGCAGTTATTCATTGAGAACTCCTTCGTTTAGTTGTTAGGGGCATCATCCTTGTGTGCGAAACCCAGCAAGAATCCTGCTCTCGAGGGCAGAGCCCACTTCCTGCTGGTGTGTAAAAAGGAGGCGACTTTGCCAGACAGGGATTCAGGGCTGTGAAACTACCCCCCCCCTATGAATCTGACCAACTCTGGACCGGAAGAGGCATCCACAGGAAGTGAGGATAGAGGTGATCTTTGAACCGAGGTGTCCCTGAGTGGTTTGGGGTGAATTTGGTAAACACACAAGAAGAAAAGCATTCAAGCTCTGATTGGGTACCAGCTGCTCTTAAAAACCCTCTCAATTCTGAAATTCCATGAGTCAAAGAAAGATGGAAATTTCTAGAACAGATGCAAGAGGTGCGAGCTGCTGAATTAGAGACCTGGGAATGATGTCTTACACCTTAGCAATAGGTATTTAACTATGCCAGGAGCTCGAGACCAGGAAAACAAGGCCCCTCTCTGAATTAAGTAGCCACAGGAAGCAGAGCGAGTCCGGTGTTTCTCTCTCTCTCTCCCTCCCTCCTCACAGGTTTCTATTTTTGAAACCTCACTTCCTCCAAGTGTCAGACAATTACTGGTATATCTGCGGATACGATTTGTGCCGACATGATCCTAAAATGGATCACGTGAATTATTTATGCCCTTCCCTCCCGGGAGCGAACGGGACCATGTTGTCGATGCCGCACCATTTCATTTTAGAAAATTCCTTGTGCAGGAGGTTTCACAGAACACAGACCAAGACTCAGAAAACCGACAAATCACCTCAACTAGGAGGGGCACTAATTGGGCAGAGAGCCCCTTTATGTGCGGCCGTGGCTATGGCATCGTTTGCTGTGACCCCCTCTGCCCTCGGGGGTTCAGCTGTGGCCTCCTGACTGCATCGCTGCCCATCTCAGGGGCACCTCTGCCAGCATGTGTTCAACCCCCCCAGGATAGGAGCTGTGACGCTGGCACAGCCCTGTGTCTGCTCCTGGACCCTGTGCCACGGCTCACCATCCTCCAGGCACCATGCCCGCAGGCCACCGCCACTCCAGCCACTCCAGACACTCCTGGCCACAGCCCATGTTGTTCCTTTGACTGTCATTCAGAGTAAGTCCCCAGCAGCCCTGGTTGGAGGCATTTAAGAAAAATGGCTTGTGGACACCAGGTTCTTGCTTTGCTGTGTGATGCGGGGTAAGTGAGGGGACCTCTCTGGGCCTCAGACTTCTTATCTACCAGGTGCGGGTTAGAATGCGCTCCACTTTTTCCAGGTCAGTGTGGAGGAAATGCGTGTATCAAAGTTCCTGGCATGATTAATACATGACAACATACTACCTGGTTGAGTCTTTTAATCTATTCTGGCCAGACTTTGTTTCAATTATTTGCAATCAGAAGAGCCTTGAGAAATACAGATCTTCAATGCTTGCGTGAGGAGTGACTATCACTCATACATAGCAATTATTTTAAAAATATCTGTAGATATTTACAATTTATAGTCATTTTCATGCCGAAACTGGTTTGGCTCAGTGAGGAGAGCGTCGGCCTGTGGACTGAAAGGTCCCAGGTTCGATTCCAGTCGAGGGCATGTATCCTGGTTGCGGGCATATCCCCTGTAGGGGGCATGCAGGATGTCTCTCTCTCATTGGTGTTTCTAAGTCTCTATCCCTTTCCCCTCCTCTCTGTAAAAAAAATCAATAAAATATATTTAAAAAGAAAGATAATTAACTGTTTAAAAAAAAACAATTTATGTTATTTTTCAGTTTTAGTTGGATAGTAATTTTTTTTGCCCTTATGTAGTTTTCTCACTCAATAAATACTAAAAGCCCAAGTGAAGTAGAAATGTGTTGATGTTAATAAGATGATCCCAATAAAGAAGGAGGCTGGGAACACTGATCTAGAACATCTGACAGGAATGGGCCTCTTTGTGAGGTCATGAGAGTGAAACCTAAAAGGTAATGAGCATCCACGGGAGGCGGGAATCACTTATTCCTTTCCCCTGCTGCCCGGCCTCCCTGTGCCTCTCTGCTTTTGAAAGAGCCACCGTTTTCCTCATTTAGCTTGAGTGTCTGCTCTGTGCCAGGCACGGTGGGATCTACATTTCATGCCGGGCCTGAAAGTATAGGGACTATTCAGCTGATGCCTGTGGTCTTTGTTCAGAGACGCTCGCCTCACTTTCCAGAGACCCTTAGCTTTGTGAGGCTGTGGAGCTCAGGGCCAGACGTGCACAGAGAGTGGCTGGTGGGTCCCCGGCCCTGGAGCGAGGACATGCCGTGTGTCCACTGTACATGGGCACCCTTCTCTTACGTAGTCAGTTCTGGCCACATATCCCCCACACTTTCCTCCTCCAAGTGCATGTGAAAGTGAGTCCGTAGCTCTTTCCCCCCGGCCTGTTAGACACACACACGCTTCTCCTGTTTTCTTAGGAACGTGGACAGGGGAGGAGGCGTCTACCATGTGCCCGCGCGGCAGTGGGTTTTACAGGCCTCGGTTCACTTCCTCCCCACAACGACCATGGAGGAGACATCCTTCCCCCAGTTTGGGGATGGAATTAGCTACCGGGTCAGGGAAGTTGAGGCACTTACCCCCCAAACCTTGGGTGTGCGATGACACCAGAGCCCAGCCACCCCTCTGCATGCGACTCTGCCAATCCAGCCACCCTCCCTTAGTCCCGGCATTACGCCTCTCAGAGCATTAAAGCAAAAACAATAGCACTGACCCGCAGGCCCGGGAATCCAGCTCCCTCAGCCCATTCATTCCCTCCTCCTTCTCCAGGTGATCTTTCCCAGGGCCCTTCTGCTAACAACATCGTCTTTGTCACACGAACGGAGCTTAACCAAAGAAAAGTTCGATGGACTCACCATTGAGGCCGCCGCACGTTAGCAGGGAATCTGGCTGAATGACTGGCTCTGGCGTTCACCACAGGTGTTCTAGCTGAGGCCCAATCCCGGCTTCTGTACCCAATACAGCTTCGCCTTCACTCCCAGGTGTTTTGTGTGAGTGATCACTCAGCTCAGGGATCTTGTATGCAGGTGGGTGCGGGGTTCCAGGAGAAGCCAACCAGGCTGACGTGCCTGCTGGCAATTCACCAGGAGGTGAAGGTATTAGCCAGAGGCTGGAGGCCGCTGGCTGGAGGCCAGAGCAGGTGAGCAGAGCCCGGGCTGGCTCGCACCTGCTGTTGATGTCAAACAGTTCCCCAGTCCCGTGGGGCGCTTTGCTTTGCTTGTGTTCCTCAAGGCTAAGCTCGGAAAACCCCAGCTTCCCCCTCCCCCAAGGCAGGACTCGTCCTCCCCGGAGCCAAGGCAGCCGGCGGGCTACTCCTTTCCTTCCTCTCTGTGCCGGGGTGCTCTGCAAGATCTGGGGTTCTCCTTTGGTTCTGTACGTGGCCGATGTCTCCACGTGGCCGATGTCTCCACGTGGCCGATGTCTCCTCCCAGGGTGAGGCTTGCCTTCCCCTGTTCCCCTAGCTGCCCTTCCATTCTGTATTGACTGGTGCTGGCTGCCGGGAGCTTACTTCACAAAGGGTTCTGAGACCCGGGGCGGGCTCAGCGGGGAAACGCGCCTGATCTATTAAGGATGTCTGACAACCATGAGGGCCCCCCGGACTGTCATTTCAGAGCCTTGGAATAAGCTTGCAAAATTGGATGGGACTCTGGGGACGGATGAAAGGAATGAGAGAAATTCTTGACAAGAGCAGGGATAGTACCGACTCTGTGCAGAAAGTAGACACGTACACATTCTCTCGCTCTCAAGGAGGCAGACAGGCCCTAACTGGTTGGGCTCCATGGACAGAGCATCGGCCTGTGGACTGAAGGGTCCCAGGTTCGATTCCAGTCAAGGGCATATACGTTGGTTGCGGGCACATCCCCAGTAGAGCGTGTGCAGGAGGCAGCTGATTGATGTTTCTCTCTCATTCATGTTTCTAACTATCTCTCTCCTTTCTTCTCTTTAAAAAATCAATAATATATCGAGCAGATGCCACCAAAAAAACCCTACTAGATTTAATAAATGAATTTGGCAATTTAGCAAGACACAAAATCAACACCCCCAAATCGATGGCCTTTTTATACTCAAATAATGAATTCTCAGAAAAAGAAACTAAACAAACAATCCCATTAGTCATTGTAACAAAAAATTTAAGACACCTAAGAATAAACTTAACCAAGGAGGTACAAGACTTGTACTCAGAAAACCACAGGACATTGAAAAAAGGGATAGAGGAAGATATAAATAAGTGGAAGAATATACCATGTTCATGGATTAGTAGAATTAACATAATTAAAATGCCTATACTAACCAAGGTAGTCTACAGATTCAATGCAATCCCTATTAAAATACCAACAGCATATTTCACAGACTTTTAAAAATGTTTTTATTGATTTTATAGAGAGAGAGAGGAAGAGGGATAGAGAGATATAAACATCCATGAGAGAAACATCATTGATTGGCTGCCTCCTGCATGCCCCCTGCTAGAGATTGGACTCACAACCCAGGCATGTGCCCTGACTGGGAATCCAATGGTGACTCTTGGTTCATCGGTCAATGCTCAACCACTGAGCAACACTGGCCAGGCAGATTGAATCTTATTTGAGGAGGTAATATAAGCTCTAGATATGAAGGATGACCAGGAGTTTACCAACTAGAACAAAGAACATTTTGAGAATGTTCTCTGGGATCTGTTGTTTTCTCTTTCCCTTTGTGTCTGGCATTGTTTGTTGTAGAGATCCTTTACATTTCATGTACAGAATTTCACTGTAATTTTCTGTTTATCTGTCTTGCCCTTCAGACAATGAACTTCTTGGAGGTGAGAACTATGGGCATTTTTATCTTTGGTACCTGGCATAAAAGAGTCAAAGTGAATCTTTGTGTCTGTGAAAAGAATACTGGTCTACTGTAGTGAAACCTCTCTATCATGGCATTTATAAACTGTCTCAAAGGATGCACAGGAAAACATAGATT
Organism: Lasiurus borealis; assembly: GCA_004026805.1. NCBI lineage: Eukaryota > Metazoa > Chordata > Mammalia > Chiroptera > Vespertilionidae > Lasiurus > Lasiurus borealis. Next base: position 8,036 of record PVJN01019203.1, on the reverse strand, counting down.
TTTGGAACAGGGGTAAACAGAAGAGTCAAACTGAGATTGTGTGTAGTAAGGAGACTCACACAATGCCTCACCAACAATATTGGCTGGGTGACTAAGAAACCTTCTAACCAATAATCCATGAACAGAAGACCAGGACAGGAGCAAAGAGATCTCTCAAGGAGTAATGGAGATGGCTGGAGAGGGCTGGAGAGACCAGACCCCCAGGACAATTAGTGAGTCACATTGTTTAAAATTGTCTTTGAGAAGAAGCTTGGATGAAAGAGAAGAATTTGTGCAATTAGAACATATTTTTTGGCTCTTATCTGCTTCTCTGACAAGTTATTTTTGGTAAGTTCGAATTAAGATTCTACCAAAATGTCAACTAAAGCAGCTTTTAATAAGTTGTGTTTAAAAGACCAAATCCATAGAGGAAAGTGTGTGACATTGACACGTCAGTGTGGAAGCCAGATTCTTAATCCTGCGTTGATAATAACTGAAATTCTCACCTGGGATAGCACCACAGTAAGTGGGGAAGCAAACTCTGCAAGCAGTGATAAAGAAAATACATCTACACCCTTCCTCTATTTCCTTTTGTCTTCCTTTCTCACCCCCCAGTTCCTCTCTGAACAGATGCTTGTTTTCCAGGTAGTGTCCAATGACATCCCAGCTCACAAGTTTATGATCTAAACTAACAACCCACTCAAGTCCCTGTTGACAACCTGAATGTTTCACATGACATCAGCCTGCACCTATTTCTGGGAATATGAATTCAATCACATGCAGGTGTGATCACAGGTGCTCTGGGCAGAGTTACAGTGACACTCGAACAACTTCAAAGTAGAACTGAAGATTTAAGCTGATCCAAACGCACCTTGACGGGATTCTAACTTCTCTTGCATATCTCTGCATCTCAAAGTGTTCTCTGCTTCCTCCTTCATTGATGGTTTAATTCCTATCCATCCAATGAGCTTCTTCAGGCAACATCCTTCTGAGGCCCCAGAGAACCCGTGCTGACTTCCTTTGTAGCAATTATTTATTTTTATTTTTATTTATTTTATTTTATTGATTTTTTACTGAGAGGAAGGGAGAGAGATAGAAAGTCAGAAATATCGATGAGAGAGAAACATCGATCAGCCGCCTCCTGAATGCCCCACAGTGGAGATGTGCCCGCAAGCAAGGTACATGCCCCCAACAGGAATCGACACTGGGCCTTTCAGTCCGCAGGCCGACGCTCTATCCACTGAGCCAAACTGGTCTTGGCTGTAGCAATTATTTTATTGAAAAGTCATTGCAGTCACTTGCCAGACTTTCCCGGAACAAACTGTGAGCTAACTGAGGAGAGGTCTTTACTTCATGGACTGTGATGCTCTTCTAATAGAGGAGCTTACTGATGCCATGGTGTGCAGGGTAAAATAAAGAACAATTAAAAATATGAAGAGCCTGACTGGCATGGTTGAGCCTTGACTTATGAACCAGGAGCTCAAGGTTCAATTCCCTGTCAGGGCACATGCCTAGTTATGAGGTGTGTGCAGGCGGCAAATCAATGATTCTCATATTTGATGTTTCTCTCTCTCCTTTCCTCTCCTTCCTTCTCCTTTCCTCTTTTATTTTGAAATAAATAAAAATATATTAAAAATAAGAATGGAGAGATAGATGGATGGACACTTACTACATAGTTTATGGATAGATATGGATGATAGATGATGGACATATGTGGACAGGGCAATGGATAGAAGGACACACAAGCACATGGATATGTAGGTGGATGACAGAGATGGGGGCAGAGGAGGTGTGATACAAAGATGCAGGCCCGCATGCTCTCTTCCCTTATCAATGTTTCATTCTTCATGACCTCTTCAATTCTAAGGGAAGCTCTAAGGTTTTTCCACCTTATTTTGATTGAATTTGTTGATTTCCTCCTCTACTCTTTGCCTAAAAAGGTAAAATAATTTTGTTACTTGAATTTGATTAATACTCAGGTTTGCAAAGTCATCTACATCTGATTTTTTCTCTTTGAAGTAGTTTAAAAACCAAAGTTCTTTTGCCAATTATACCTGATAGGACACATATGAAGTGTTCAGAAGGTAGGAATTCATCCACTCTAAACTTAAGATGAGCTGCATCAGTGAGAATCATTTTTAATCACAGTAGGGATGGAAGGAAGGAAATTGTAGTAAAATGACTTCCAGACTTTACTTTTCTTGGCTGTGTGACCATGGCTAAGTTATCCACCCTCTCCTAGTCTCAGGTTCCACATCTGTGAGCTCAAGGTGCACCTGATTGTTTGAAGTCTTGAAAAGACTCAGTGAGATAATACAACGGAAGTGTGCTTTCGAGTGCCTAACATACAGGTAATGTTCAGAAGATGTCTGCTATCATGAAACTGAAATTGTCTGGAAGGCATCTCACCTGCTCCAGAATTGGTGATCACTAGATCCTTGTTAGTGTGGAATTCCTTTGGTTTCCTGATCCTGAAAATCACCAGTGCTCATGTTGTTCATAGAACAGGAAGACATTTGAGACAGAAAATATGAGCAATGAAGCAGGCATTTTGTATGCTGTCCTCCTCCAGCCCTTTGATGGCCACAGGGTCAAAGCCCAAAGTTGGCAGCGTGGCAACAAAGACCAGCCCCCAACCCACTTTCTCCAGCTCCAGTTCTCACTGCTTCTGTACATGAACTTTGGGAGCATTGGGTTAAATCAGCAACTTTCAAACTTTTTCATCACTTGGCACACATAAACTAATTACTAAAATTCTGTGGCTCACAAAAATATATTCTATTTTTTTTGCCTATCTGACAAAAATATAGCGCTAACTTTGATTCATTTACACAAGATCATTATTGTTGTATTGACCGTTGTCATTTTTTAAAATTTCATAATCTAAGGGAAAAGAGGTCAGTGTCTCTGATTAAATAGTGTGGTATCATATGTTTTAAACATTCTTGCTGCACACAGGTTGAAAATCATTGGGCAAGATCTGGACTGTGGTCAGATCTTGGCTTGGCTATTCATGCGTTAGGTGACCTCATGCAAACTACTTAATCCACCTGTGTGTCATGCCTTGACCTGTTGAAGAGGGCAATGCCCACGTCCACCTCATGAGTTTGTCACAAGGACTATATGAGTTACATTCATCAAAGCACCTTGCCTGGCACATCGTAAGTTCTTGGTCATTGTTTGCGCTTATTGTTGTCACCTACACAAATTGTGCCTCCGGCTAAAGCAAAAAAGCTCAGCTCCTTGTATGCCCCAGGACATATGGTGGAGCAGGTGCTCCATAACTCTGTTGACTTTTGCCAAAGTTATTTTCCCAAGGAAATGTCAGGAGAAAATTTATACCATAGCAGTTAAATTTGTAAAGCCATTTGGGGACTCAGAAAGGATAAGAGAGAATCTCAAAAGGAAGTAAGTTCCCTTGTTCACAAACTCAGAAAACATCTTCTCAGCTTTCACTGTAGGCCAGACATTGTGCTTGATGTGCTAGAGATGCAGCTATGCAAAAGGTGGGCTCCTTTTTCTGACGGGTTTTGTGAGGACAGATATGTGGACAGATGGCTGTGACCTGTGTACAAGGAGCTGCAAGGGAGGTGTGTACAAGGTATGAGAGTGTCACAGGGATCCCTTACAGAAGGGGATGTGCGGATAGTTACGTTTCAGCCTGACTAAGGCAGCCTGTGTTTCTCTTTCTGTGTGAGGCCCGAGTGATTTGGAAAATGAGAATGGTGTTAAAAATTGAAAATGGAATACGATCCCTTGGGGAACAGCAGCAGAAGTGGTTTGGGGAGAATCAGATTGAAACCAAGTAAAACAAGAAGCACAGATGGAACAAAAACTCTGTCCCAGGGACAACACATGAATAGGACACAGGATTTCCCCGTTGTTGTCCTAACACAGGATTAACAAAGTAGTGGGCTTCTATTTGCAATGGTCTTTCATGACAAAACTGTAAAGAGGCAAACACTGCGGAGGAGTAGGCAGAGCAGTCAGGCTCTGGCTGAGACTCTCCCCGTGACCCCTCTGGCAATGTTTTTCAAAGATTCAGAAGATGCAAGACTAGATGTTGCATTTCTCTACACTAGAAAGGAACATTTTGAAAATGAGATGAAGAAAACAATGCCAGTTATCTTACCTAGTAATAGGCAAACATGCTAATTGACTGTACATTCGTGACACCACAGCCAATCAGGAGTGAGTATGCAAATTAATCCAACAAAGATGGCAGTTGATTGGCATACGTGGCCGCTCTGGGCCTCTGAGCAGTGTAGGAAGGTGGAAAGGTGGCTCTGGCCAGAGGGAAAGTGGTGCTGGCAGCCAGGGAAAGAAAGGCCCATTCTGGCATGAATCTTTGTGCATCGGGCTTCTAGTATTTAAGAAAATTTCAATGAAATCAAGAAGCCAAACAATTATAATGATATCAAAAAATCAAAATAATTAGGAATCGATGTAATAAAAGACTCGAAAACTATATAACAATATTTTTAAAAATGAAAGATCTAGGTAAATGGGGGAAAAGTCTATGTTCCTGTATCAAAAGGCTTAATACTGTTAGGTTGATAATACTTCTAAAACTTATCTGTGGATTCAACACAATCCTTGTCAAAATCCCAGGAGATTTCTTTAAAGAAGTTGATAGCTGATAATGAACTCTAGATAGAAATGCAAGTGACCTAGATTAGCCAACACAGTCCTGCAACAGAACAACAAAGTAAAAAAAAACACATGTTTTGATTTCATAACTCCCTACAAATGTACAACAAATCAAGACAGCAAGGCACTGGCTTAAGAATGGACATACAGAACAATGGAAAAGAACCAGGAACACAAACAAAAACAAACCCTCACATTTATCATCAATTGACTTTGACAAGACAATGACTAAAGAATAACCTTTCCAACAAATGTTCTGGAACAATGGATGTACATATGCAAAAGAATGGTCTTCGGTTCCCTACCTCACATCAGACATAAAAGTTAACTGAGACTGGACTAGACCTAAATGTAACAGCTAACCCTGGAAAACTGAATTCACAATGCACGGCTCAGTAATATTCCGTATTACTACTGACCTGAGTTAATGAAGAGACTAGAACATAAACATATATGTTTATATAGTATATATATATATATTCCGTATTTTCTGGTGTATAAGATGACTTTTTAACCCAGGAAAATCTTCTCAAAAGTCGGGGGTCATCTTATACACCTGTTTGTCATCTTATAGGCTGAGTGTATCCCCAAATATATATTTTAACTGGAATAGTTGGGGGTCATCTTACATGCCCAGTCATCATCTTATACGCCGGAAAATATGGTGTGTGTGTATATATATATATATATATATATATACACATATACATATACATACATATATATATGTATATATATATATCTAATATTTGAATATGTCCGTGTGTATATATAAAAGACATGTAATATATAATTATATGTATATGTACTCTCATAGTAATTAAAGTATGTCTATACTTTAATTATAGTTGATAATTGATAATTCTTTATTTCTCCTTTATGTCACTTGCTCAGTCTAATCTCTCTCCTATCTAACAGCCTTCTTTGAAAATGGCTTTCCTGTCTCCTTAAGTCTCTCTTCCCCATAATAAGCATTTCAATATGTATCACTATTGTCTCAGGGTTTGAGTTATGGTCCCGAGCACTTTCCTGACTGTCTGAAAGTGTAATATGTGAATGTTGAGGAATAAGATGGAATTACTCCAAGCCACCTCTGGGCACCGTGAAAATAGGTTTTTACTTACCTTTCCCTGTCAGCCTTTAAACTTAGGCTGCATTGTGCAGATTTTACCAATGACAAAAATGAGCTCAGAGAGGGTAGGATCTTGTTCCAGGTCACACAGCTGGGGAGTGACAGACCCAGGATTTGAAACTGTGTCCAGTTCTCTTCCTCATCACTGACCTGAATTAATGAACAGACCGGACAATTTTCATTTTCTCCACACGGGAGGCAAACCAGAATCGACTAGCTGGGCCGGAAGGATCCCGCTGGAGAACTCAAACTCTCCGAACAGCTGGAGGTTATAAATCTTGGGGATGGACGTCGGTCTGAGGCCACGCTTATTTGTCATCATTAGAAGTCCTCCGGCCTCCACAAGGGCCCTTTGTCCGCGAGCTGGCCACTCGCTCTCCAAAGCGCGAAGCAGAGCGTGCATTGGACTCGATGTGATTCTGCTTTGCTGACCACAGTGAGGTAGTGTCTGAGCGAGAACATTCCTTCACCTTCCGCTCCTGCTCCCAGAGCTCCCTTTTCACAGAACGCCTTTTAGCGCTGACATTTTAAAACACTTGGCAGTTATTTTGATCAGAGCATACGATTGGCCTTTTATGCTGGAAGATGTTTTTTCCCCAAACCTCCCAGACGGCACATACTCTCTGGCAGGGGCTGGGGAAGGGAGACGTGGCCCGGCCTGGGTGGGAAGGGGAGTGCCCTCTGGCTGTGGGCAGGGTGGCCAGCAGCCTCTTTCAGCCACCAGGCCACCGGCCACGGGAGTCACAGAGCCGCCTTTATGTAAGGGGGCAGTTGGGACCAGGGTGGCCTCCAGTCCAGCTCTGGCAACAGGGGCCGATGGAGAACAGAGAACACATCTCAGCCCCGGTCCCAACACGTCCTGCTTCCCCGGAGGCCGGGCTGCCTACCCTCCTGGCAGCAGGCAGTGACTCAGGAGGCCTGGCTGGAGGCGGCTCCCGGGTCCCGTTGGTACTTTCAGAATGAGAAGCGGGGAACTCGGCCCGTGCCAAGCCGTGGAGGCAGGGGCGGCAGCATCTCGCTTCTCCACCGGCAGCCACCTGCAGTGGGGGGAGCAAACTGGCCACCGTGGCCTGGGTGCCACGCTCCCCTCAGCCACGGCACACAGCACCTTGACCATGATAACCCCAAGGGACCCCATCCCAGCCACAGCTAAACACAGCTGTAATGCGAACATTTTATATGTGAACTACAGGTACTGAATATATACACAAAGGTGTGACGTTCAAGTGTTTTCCATGTAGAAAGGTCAACTCCTCTTAATTCAGAATAACCTAAGTGGTGCTAATTGTAATCACATGATTGAAGCCGTGTCTACTTCTATTCATAATTACTGACCTGAGTTAGTTAATAGACCAGAACATAAATATATGATTGTATATTTTATGTGTCTGTATATTTATATATAAAATATTGACTATATCCATTGTGTATATATATAAAAGATATGTAATATATAATTATATGTATACATGCAATAATGAATATGTAAAATGTGTGTGTTTATATATATGTATATTCAAATATTATCTATCTATACTAATAAAATGGGAATATGCTAATTAGACCAGATATCTTCCAGACAAAGCCAAGATAGTGGGGATAGAGGCAGAGGCAGTTAGGAGCAATCAGGCTGGCAATTAGGGCATGATCAGGTCGGCAGGGGAGGGCAGATAGGGGGATGATCAGGCTGGAAGGGGAGCAGTTATGGGGCGATGAGGCTGGCAGGCAGAAGTGGTTAGGGGTGATCAGGCAGGCAAGCAGGCAGGCCAGTGGTTAGGAGCCAGTGATCCTGGATTGCGAGAGGGATCCCAGGTTGAAGAGGGTGCAGGCCAGGGTGAGGAACCTCCTCTGTGCATGCACCAGGCCTCATGGGCACTGGACTGCAGGCACTTTCAAGAATGGCACCTTTCTCTCCACTCAGGTTGTCCTGTATAATAAAAGCCTAATATGCTAAGTATCTGGTCAACCAGTCGGCCATTCAACCAATCAAAGCATAATATGCTAATGATATGCTAAGGCTGCTCAACCATTTGCTATTATGTGCACTGACCACCTGGGGGCATATGCTCTGACTGGTAGTGAAAGGGAATTCTTTCCAGCTTCCTCCATCTTAGGTGATTACGCCCTTAACGAGACAAAGAGACTTGCCAATTACCCAACCCACCATTAGGTAATCCAGCAAGAATGTGCCGGGAGATAACCTAATAAGGCAAAACACCTGCGTAAGCAGACCCTGACCCCTACCTGGCCTATCAGGATGGGCCAACTCCCCTAC
>PVJN01019202.1:0-37733 GCA_004026805.1 Lasiurus borealis | reverse complement strand
TGTAAATGTTCTTGGCACCTTTCTTATCATGCAACCTGAATAAACTTTGACAACATTTCTCTACTTACCAGAGTCTCATTACTACTGACCAAGGGATACCATTTAATTTCAGATTTGCACAGTGTTATTCTCTTGCACTTTCCCTGTGCATTTTTCTGAACTTTTGCTTTCCCTGTAAACTTGTGAAGTGGGAAATGTCGATTTAAAATCTGTCCTTGATACTTCCCTATCAATACATACATTATAAAATATTGATCTAGAATATCAACCTTAAAGTATTCAAATTGGGTTTTTCATAAAACTGAAGCCTCACATCATATAGAAAACATTATCTGCCAAATTTTTTAGTGTAAATTCTAGTTTTAAAGCTTAACATGAAACGTATTGTGCAATAAGTGTTCTTTAGCTGGTTTTAGGAATCCTAAGCAAAGGCAGACCTTTTGCATTTATAATGAAAGGGATGCCTATCAGTTTAACAAAATCAGTAAGAAAAATTGTGACTTTTTGAAAACAACTGAAGTGTAGTAGTAAAGTTTTATGTCAACATTCTGGAAATAGAACTTTACCATGTTATGGATTGAAACATTTATTAACAAACATATACATATATCAACTAAAAAGATAGACAACAGGTTACTATTATGAATTGTTTTTCCATCTTTACAGAAAAAAGTAAGTATCTTCTGGTTAGTAAGGTTTAGAGAATAGATCAACTCTCAAATATTTACATATTTAACCTAAGTGAAAGAAGTGACCAGGGTAGAACCTTGACAGTCACAATTATGTTCCTCTAAAGTAGTGGTTCTCAACCTTTCTAACGCCGTACCCTTTAATACAGTTCCTCATATTGTGGTGACCCCAACCATAAAATTATTTTTGGTGCGACTTTATATCTGTAATTTTGCTACTGTTATGAATCATAATATAAATATCTGTGTTTTGCGATGGTCTTAGGCTCTATAGCAGCGGTCTTAGGCTCTTCATTAGAGGTTATCAACCTGTGGGTCATGACCCACAGGTTGAGAACCACTAGCAGGGTCGCCTAAGACCATTGGAAACACAGATATTTACATTACGATCCATTAACAGTAGCAAAACTACAGTTATGAAGTAGCAATGAAAATCACTTTATGGTTGGGGGTCAACACAGCATGAGGAACTGTATTAAAGGTGCAGCATTAGAAAGGTTGAGAACTACTGCTCTAAAGGGAGCCACCTGCTGTGCCATGCAGAACAAAATCCCGATTTTCCAGATTATTAAATTCTTCAAGTAAATCCAAATTTCTTATTTTAAAATTCAGTAAAATGATTGCATTTGTTTTCTATGGCTATCTAACTACCACAAAACATAGTGCGTTAAACAACCACTCATTTGTCAGTTCAAAGTTCTGTAACTTGGAAGAAAGCTGACTCATCAAAGGTCTCTGCTTATGGTCTCAAAAAACTTTAAATAAGGTACTGATCACTCTGGACTCTCATCTGGAGGTTCTGGAAGAGAATCTGCTACAAAGTGCACTCAAGTTTTTTATAGAATTCATTTTCTTATAATTATAGTTTGCAGTTCCTGTTTTCCTGCTGACTGTCAGCACTTACAGGTGACCTGCATTCCTCATCTATGAATAAGTGTTCTCCATCTATAAGTGCCCAGCATCAAGTCAAATCCTTCTCAGACTTGGAATCTCTCCGATTTCCCTTTCTGCTCCCAGCTAGAGAAAAATTGAATATTTAACATTTCTTTGACAGGGTTCACATGATTAGATTGTGCCCGTCCAGATAATCTCTTTATTGGTAAACTAAAAGTTAGCTGATTAGTAAAATCAATTACATATAAAAATTCTCATATAAAAAACATTCATTTTTGCCATTTAACTTATAAACATGGTTGTGCTATCTATCCATCATATTTCAGTCTTGGGGTTTAGGTAGAAAATCTTGGTAGGGGGTGCTATTTTAGAATTCTGCCTGCCACAATTCTTTGAGACACATCGTTGGCAAAACTTCTGAGAGCTGAATTTTTGCCCTTGTCCAACCTGTATTTTACACAATCTAGGGATGCCTTGTTATCTGCTTCTATTCCTCTGGGGTCTTATATTGTTCTTGCCCAACATCATTCTCTCCTTACAGTGTTGCCTTTTGTTTTGCTATTTTATTTCTAAGTTTGCAATCTTTAAATCTATAAATACTCAAAATGGCTTATATTTTTTAACTAGCCTTTATTTTATTTATTTATTTATTTTTGATCTACAAAGAGCTGGCTGCCCAGACTTTTGGAAATCCTGGAATTACTATGGCCTCTTTCTTTCGTTTCCTGGTGTATTTGATACAAAAGGAAAAGTTATTTCACTTGTGTTTTCTACTCTGTCGGTTCTTTCTTGCTTTGGAGCAACTAGGAGTTTTAAATTATACTTGTATTTTGACAAAAAAAAAGCTCACTTTTGATTTAAAACTTAAGCAAAAAATAGATTCCTTTCTCTCCCAACCTCCTATACCCTTCACCATTTGCAGGTCCCTTTGTCTATTACTACACAGAGAAAGTAAAACAAAAGCAAGATTCCATACATTGGGAAAGTAATCAGCTTTCTCTCAGTACATCTCTCTGTCTCTCCCTACACCCCCTACTTGTAATGGATGGCTCCAGTGTGCCAGGAACTGTTCTAGTCCATGGGTACAAAACTGTGGCCAAAAATGTAATCTCTCGCTGCTTTAAGGGTTGCAGAAGACAATAGACACTAAAGAAAGGAACTGTGTGTATAATGTCAGGTTGGGTAAGTATATGTAGAAATGAGTCTGAGGAAGTATTTTTTTTTATTATATTTGGTGGACAAAGCCTTGGGGAAGACATCCATAGGGAAGAAAATAGTCAGGATTTGTAGGGAGAGGCTACAGTCTGAGGACAGCAAGCCAAGGCTCAGCCTGTCTGATGCATTTGAGGAAGAGTTTGCACATCCATGTGGCTACAACAACATCTAAAGTGGGATGAAGAGTAACAGAAGCATGAATTGTTCAGGGTCTTGCATGCTACAGTAAAGACTTTAGCTTTGAATTCTGAGTGAAATGGGAAGTCACTGGACATGTTGATCAAAGGTACAACATGACATCGTTTTTAAAGGCTCAGTCTGGGTGCTCTGTTGGAAACATATTGTAGGAGGCAAAAGGCAGATGAGGAAGATCTGCTGGGCACCATAAAGATTGTCCAGGAAATGCCACAGTCTATGGTAATCTCACATTTTTTATATGAAATCTGATGATGATGATGTGGGTGTGTGTGTGTGGGGGGAGGAGATAATGATAATCTAGGATTAAACTTTTCACCCAAGAGAGATAACTGAAAAAAATCTATGGGAATATTTTTTATAGCTCAGCATTAAATTTTGTATTTCTAGGTTGAGTGATAAGAAATGACAATGTAAAACACTAAACACCAAAGCACTTTTTATTTTAGCAGAAAGCCACACATGAAGCTTGTCCTTGTTTAAGTGCAGAAGTCCAAGAATAATACTCTTGCAATAAGAATAGTTTTCATGAATGAACATTGATTTGACTTCCACATTTATCTAATAACTAGAGGCCTAGTGTGTGAAATTCGTGCATGAGGGTGGGAGGAATCCCTCAGCCTAGCTTTCACCCTCTCTAATCCGGGACATCCCTCTCACAATTCAGGACCACTGGCTCCTAACCTCTCACCTGCCTGCCTGCCTGATTGCCTCTAACTGCCTCTGCCTGACTGACTGATTATCCCTAAAAACTCTGCCTGCCTACCTGATCACTCCTAAGCACTCTGCCTGCCTGCCTGCCTGCCTGATCCCCCTAATGACCTTCCTCTGCTGGCTGAATTGCCCCTAACTGACCCTGCCTCAGCCCCCACCACTGTGGCTTTGTCTGGAAGGAGGACCAGACAACCAGAAGAAGTCTGGCCTATCTAGTCTAATTAGTATAGAATTACCCTTTTATTAGTATAGATTCTGACTCTTGATTGGCAGTGAACACTAACTACTCAATGCCAGTACCTTAGTGCAGGTCCACAGCAGTTGTTGGTAGATTACTATTGACTGCCTAATTGGTGCTCCTATCCTCCATTCAGGAGTCATCCTTCCAAACCCTAAAGTATTGCTCCATTTAACATCTTTAAGAACTTACATGTATCAGAATTATACACCTAAAACCTACACAGTTTAATTAACCAGTATCACCCTAAGGATGATAAAAATAATAAAATAAAATTGAAACTACACCTCAAAAAAAAAAAACACACAATAAAAACACTAATACCTTGTTCTCTGCATGTAACATTGAACTCCATAAAATGATGTACATAACCAATCATGATCTGATAATTTTGCTTCTCCATGGATATTTTACAGTCTTTTGTACCTTTTCTGATAGCACCTATTATAAAAAATCAGTTTAAATGCTATTTCTGTTAAATTATAAAAGTAAGTGTCTAAAGCATAATACTAGTATGTTAATGATTTCGGCCAGACCAAAATTATCGCTCTATATTTATATATGTATGTAATTAAATATGTATTTACAATTACACATAAACATCCTAATTCAGTAGATGTATAATTGTTATTTGTTTACATTACCTGAAATTACTTGTATAGCTCTTTATATTATAAAAGTGCAAGTTTATTTCAAATGGAATACTGAATGTGTTAAGAAAATACTACTTGAAAATTAAGTGCACTTTCAAGTATGCTGGGATGAAAAATATATATACTGAAAGCCGATTCTAATATTGTTCAATATAAAATGAATAAAATTAGTTTGAACCCTTTAGATCACATTTAGGTTAGGTTACTGAAATAACAAATCACCATCATTATGGTTTGGCTTCGTTTATAAACAGGTTCCATACTGTGATTTGGAAGACAGCTTTAAAATCTGGTATACTTTCTAATGCGTTGAAAACCATGATGAGAGATTTATTTCTCTGGGGACATTGCTCATGTCTACATGAAGCAAGCATAACTGAGCTTATTCTATTACAGAGTCCTGAAATAAATTGTTGTGACCCACATAACTTGCATTCCCTTTCTGAAATGTATGTAATTTCTCCAGGGATTTGGTGACATGCTGCAGACTGCCAGACAGTATTATGTCCAGGCCATAAAATCTATAGATTCATACAAAAGACAGATGTAGACATTCATGGAAATTAGAGCACTTGAGGTCACTTTGGGGTGATGAGAATATTGAGTTGGGTAACTATATGGGTCATATCTAATGTCATGCCATGTGATTCTTGTCTCTATCTGAAATAAAGAGATTGGGTTGATTATTCTGGAATTAACAAAGCATCATACAGCTAGAGATTGAGGATTAAAACTTTGAAATCTGAACACAATTATTAGTGTATAACCTGATTTTGTATATGTTATATGTAAAAACATTTTTCCTCAAATCTATACCTAATATGCTATTTTTTTGGGGGGGGTCTATAAATGAAAAATTTAATCATGTTGATCTCAGATTTTGAAATGTAGCTCTGTAACAAATTATCTATTATGTTTCCCTCTAACTGAAAACTCTTTTCATATGTAGAACTTGGAGATGGGTGTGCTCCTTTTTATTCTAATAAATTATATATATTTTGCATTATATATCACCATAGACTATCTCTATTTATCTTCTATCTATATATCATCTACTATAAATCATCTATCTATCTATCTATCTATCTATCTATCTATCTATCTATCTATCTATATCTATACATCATCTGTCTAGATATGTATTCTACATAGATAGTCTAGTATAGTGGTCGACAAACTCATTAGTAAATAGAGCCAAATATCAACAGTACAATGATTGAAATTTCTTTTGAGAGACAAATTTTTTAAACTTAAACTTCTTCTAATGCTACTTCTTCAAAATAGACTCACCTAGGCCATGGTATTTTGTGGAAGAGCCACACTCAAGGGGCCAAAAAGTTACAAGTGGCTCTCAAGCTACAGTTTGCCAACCACTGGTCTAGTTACATAGATAGATGCATAGTCTATATATTCTATCTACATAGGTGGATAGATAGGTAGATAGAAAGGTAGATGATAGATTATATATATACATACATATATATATATATATATATATATATATATATATATATGGAGAGAGAGAGAGAGAGATGATAGGTAGATGATAGATAGATAGATAGGATAAAGGATGACTATAAAACTATAATATATTAAATTTAAATTATCTCCATGCTCTAAGGCAGTGGTTCTCAACCTTCCTAATGCCACAACCCTTTAATACAGTTCTTTATGTTGTGGTGATCCCCAACCATAAAATTATTTTTGTCGCTACTTCATAACTGTAATTTTCTACTGTTATGGATCTTAATGTAAATATCTGTATTTTCTGATGGTCTTAGGAGACCCTGCTAGCTGTTCGTGACCCACAGGTTGAGAACCACTGCTAAGGTGTCTCACCACCATGATTATGTTCCAAATAGTATAAAGAAGGAAAGGGAGAAAAGGCAAAAATCCTTATTCTTTTTAAATCAAGATCTGCAAAAGTCTTATTATTGGTTCCAATTGTTCAGGCAATAGTTCTATGGCAAGAGAATTTGGAAAAATAATCTTTACCCTTTATAAATATGTGAATAGCTAAACTTCAGTGTTTTATTTTTAAAGATGAGAAAGAATGGATGGATGGATGTTTGGAAATACCTGATAGGCTCTGCACAGACTATGTGCATAGATTGTTGAAAATATATGTCAAATAATAATAATCATGGGAAAATATTAAATATGGGATGTATGAATTAAGTAACATAGGTAGTAATCTGGGATCATTTACCAACTTATTTTAATAATAGTTTGTTATTTCTATTTTTTTAAAGAATGAAATGTTAGAAGATACTGAGATTGTCGAATGTGTCATGAATATGATTTACTATTTTGCTCACATTTTCCCCCTTTTGTTCTGTTTGGGAAATCCTTAATTGGGCTGTTCAGCCTGTGTTCTGTTTTGTTATCTAATCCATTTATTAGTGTATTATAAAAATTAATATCATAGAATTAAATTATCAATGTGTATAGCATCCTGTTTTGTTTTAGTGAACATTACACTTTCATTCACTAAATGTCAACTATATTTAATTTATAACTTTAATTTTGTTATTGATATTAACTATCATAGCTAATATAATTAAATCTAAAAAAGATTTTTTTTCACTTCTGAATTCTGAAACTATATATTTTCCTAAAATAATTGTTCACCATATTTTTAAAGGGTCCAGTTTGACCTGATTTGGAGATTAGTCTGACTTCTCAGTCCATGATTCATCTGTTATGACACTCCAGGGCCTTCTCTCTGTCCCCACTTTGTTTATGACAATTCAACTCTGCTGTCATGGCCCCATGTCTATTTACCTAGAGTATAGGTTCTGGAATGAAAGAACAAGGATATAAAATATATGGCTTTCAGCAAGTATTATAACTACCTCAGGCCTGTGTTTTTTATCTCAGTTGTGGGTTAGTAACAGACGCTTCATCACGGTATTTTTTTAAATGATGCATACAATTCACTAAGACAATTAACACAGATCCTGATACAAAATAGGCACTTCATCCATAAATGCTCCATTGTGTTTGCATAGTCCACATCATTTTTTTCATTGAAGTGTAAGATTTCCTTGTGTCCCCTCTAGATTCTAAGTTCTTTGAGAACCAAGATTTTGTTTTTTAAAAATGTGATATTCCAAATTATTGACATATTTTTGATCCATATAGGATGTCAATTACATATATGTGTATAATGAAAAAAAATACCTAATCCAAAAATTTAAAAGTTAGTGGAATAATTAAGAATTAAAAATTTATAAAATTATTTTTATTCTATGCAGAAATAATTAATTGCAAGATATTTCCCTAAGATAAGGAACATTTAGATATGAGTCAGATATGTCCCCTATTCTAAGTAGTTCACAACTGAGAAAGGAAATCATTTATTTAAAAAAATGACCTATAATATAGGGTGGACAGATTAGAAGAGAATGTCCTTCGGATCCGCAGAAAAGAGAGATTAATTTAACCATAGAGAATTGAAAGTCTCAGGTAAATTCGATAGTGTCAATTTAACTCAACTTTGACAAATGGTTAGGCATTTCCTAGAAATAAAAAGCACATCAATTATAGGCAATCACTTGAGTAAAGGTATTGAGTTGTGGAAATACAGTTCATATCCATAAAAAGTAGTTCAGTGTAAATGAGTGTAGAATTTGTGAAAAGAAACCGTGGAAAAAGGAGGTTAAAGAATTAATTATAATCCATTATATGAAACACTGAATTTAGTATTCTATGTGACTTGTTTAATAGTTTTTACATAGGCATTGCTGAGTTAGTGACAGAACTATGAACAAGAGAGTTGTGGGATATGAACTACCTGGATTTATACTGCTACGTGTCATTCAGAGTGAACGCTGTGTCAGTTGAAGAAAAAGGTGGAAATGAAATAGTAGAGGCTGCTGAAGCTAAGAAATGACAAAGACCTCAGTCAGACCATGCTCTGATGAGAGATAATGCAGTAAATCAAGATAAATGTCGTTTATCTATTGTGTCCAGCTGCTGAAACACTACTGGTCATTGTCAATAGCTGTACAATTAATATTAAAGAAAAAATTAAAAATTCCAGTTAGTATTTGGAGTACTTTTATAACAATACTTTTAAGAGAATATTTTGAGAAACCGTAATCTGAGATAGGAAATAAGATACGGGCAAAGATAGATGTGATTATGGTTAGATTAAAATAATCTTTGCAAAACATCAGAAACTTTTAATCCCTATAACTGGTTATAGAAGCTGATAGAAAAATGAAATTCTTTATAAGTTGATCAATTATATTGTGCTAATGATTCATAATGTTTGTGTGTTTATCAGCAAATTCCAGCATACCGTATTGGCAATAAATAAATATGAAGATATCATATTCATCTTACAAAGCTTGGGATAACTTTTACTGATTGTTGTTTTATTTGACACTATTTCATGAAGTTTATATTAACATTACTAATGCCAAACTTCTTTTTTGAAGACAGATGAGATAGCATCATGCATTTAATGATATCTTTGACAGTATATTGATGATTGCATTGTAACATTTATATAGGGAGATACGCATTTTTAATCTGCTGTCAGATAAACCAGTTGGAGAAAAATATGCTTGAGTGTTGTCCCACTGTTACTCTTGTCTTTGACATCAAACTTCAGAACAACAGGATTCAGTGAATCGCAGTCTATTTTAGATGTTTGTAAAGAAATTTATAATTCAATTAGTTTCCCAATGCTTATTTCTGTAGGCAAAATTCATTATCAATGGCTGGATATCTATTGTACAAATATAAAGTCATAGTTATGGTTACATACTTATTTGCACATACTAGCTCCTCTAAAAGAGCATGTTTTATTTTTTTTAAAGCAGTTTGGGCTCACGGGAATTGAGCTGAAAGTACAGAGATTTCTACATACTCCTTACCCTACAGATGCACAGCCTCTATCATATCTATATCCCCCACCAAAAAGTATAACATTGGGTAAAATTGATGAATCTACACTGACACATCATTATCACCCAGATTCCACAGTTTTCATTAGGATCCCTTCTTTATGTTGTACATTCTATAAGTTTGGGCAAATGTGTAGTGGCATATATCACCGTTACACAACCAGAGACAGTAGTTTCACTACCCTTAAAAATCCTCATGTTCTGTCTGTTCACCTCTCCCTTCTCTTTACCAGTTTGTTTTAAATAGTGTGAAAATGCCATGATAATCTTTCATACCGCAGTGATACAAAAATAAGAAAGGTAAAATGGATAAAATGAAATAAACAAATGGTGGCTACTCTTATGGAAGTGATTAATTCATGTAATTTACTTTAAATATTATTAATTAACCACATTTCATGGACTAACATATCTTTATGATGACTTCATGCTCTTACAAAAAGAAACCTCTAAAATTATAATTCAATGTGATCAGTTTTATTCCAGAACTATGAAGATATAAAATGGAACCTGAAAATAACAGTAGCATATCTAGAGTAATCTATGCCTTTGTCATTTTAATAGTAATGTCAGAATTTCAGTTTATATTTTGTTAGTGAATGAACTAATCATTTGAAGTATCAGAACAGTTCATTCAACTGCATGTATTATTGTCATTTATCTTAGTTGGAGAATAAATATTTAAGTACATTAACATTAATTTTCATTTGCTTTAATCATCCATAAAACCATGTATGAAATACAGTAAAAAAACAAACAAACAAACAAACAAATAACTCAGTGTTATATAATTTGTCTCAAACAGATGCTATTTATTGAAGTATATTTTTCTTTAGCATTGCCATTGGAACATAAGTGTGCCAAGACAATTTCTCTCCAAATTTAATCATAGTTCTTTCAAACAACAAAGTTAACAAAAACTGCACCTTTTGTATTCATTTGGGCCTTACTGAATTTCATAAATTATTTCATATATTTTACTATACTAACCACAACCAACAGTTTAATTTGTATGGAAAAATATAGAAATAAGATTGAAGATTTAGGAAATGAATAATAGTGATGAGTCCTGCTCCATGTAAAATTTAAGCATCTGTTTTATTCTGTTCTCATAAGTTTTTAAAGCAAAATATAAATCACAATAATTTTCATGATGAATATTAAATAAAATGAATATCATGTCAATTTGCAAAAAAGAGGATCATCAAAACAATATTTCTAAATTAAACAACTTTGTTCTCTTTCTGTATCTCACATCAGCACAAATACTAACATTCTGTGAACTCTGGGAGTCTCCTTTCACTTTTAACTACATTTCCACTTATACATAGTATGTTTTCTACTCAGAGTGTGATCCTTTCCAGATGATATTGAAATCTGGGGTTTAGGGTGAAGACTTCTTTCGTGGGTTCTTGTCTTTTGAAGTTTACTTGTAGACAAAAAGGCTTCTTTAATAAAAAATGTAGAAGTTTATTAGAAGCAGATACAAACTCCATCTGGGCAACAGGTGCCCAAATGGGAAAGGCCTTCTCTCTCTCTCTCTATCTCCCTCTCCCTCTCCTTCTCTCTTTTTCTCTCTAATGAGAAAAAATCCAAAATCAGAATCTCCTGTGTCTCTTTGTCTCAGGTTTATAAAGGCTGTAGCTCTTTGTCTGAACATGACCATTTTTAGTTGGACCCTTCCTTGATTTAGGACCTCCATGCTTTCCTCACTGGCCATTCTGCTACATAGAATTAGTTTCAAAGCTCAAAGCCCACATGGTGCTCTCCTTTTTCTCTCCCCCTTATGTTGCTGGTTAGAATTGCATTTGATCTCACGGCTGTTCAGGCCAGAGATATTTCTGCCCTTGGTTTATGGCTGTGTTATTTGCTCAGGCCAGAAATGTTTCCATCTTCCTGGACTCCATCTCCCTGTGGCATTTTCCTATCCTCTGTATAAGATAAGGATTTTGGCATCTTCAAGTCTCCATTCTATGCATTCCTCTCCCATAGATCTTCTTTATCTCTAAGACTCCCTGAACCTTCCTGTTTTGTCCCTAGAATTCCTTTCAATATATTATGTCATTTATTGCCAGAAAACCTCTAATGGCTACCTAGAATCCTTGGAATAAAACGTGAACTTCTTACTCTAACTTGTAAGTCCACGTGTCATTTGGCTATTGAGCATCACTATGGCTCATTAACCACTTTCCTCAAATCTTTGTTCAAGTCAAGTGAACCTTTCTAACCATTCTAGAACAATTCACAAAAGCTCTTCAATCATGGACTCCACACTTACAATTTCAGAAACATGAAACACTTTCATTATATTATGTGAATATCTTGCTCCCTTATGTCATGTCTGAAAGGTCAGAAGGTTTTTCTTACAAAACTGTATTTAAGAAAGTAATGTCGGGGGGAGAAAAATGGCAGCAGAGTATACAGACGCGTCTATAGCTTTGTCTCTGGGCAGAGGGAGAGAGAGCAGCTGAGAGTCGCACTGGGAGTGTTTGTTGGCAAGTTAAGAGTCAGTTATCCTCCAGGAGAAGGTGGGGGATGGCTGGACGGGGCTCTCCTGGCCAGGCAGCACCACTGCCACGGGGATTTTGTCTGCCGAAGCCACCAGCGTGAATGCGGAGACTGCGCCATCTTGCAGAGGGAGGTGGATGTCTGTCGTGGTCTGAAACCTGTGGCTGAAGCACCCACAGAACAGCCGGGGACCTGGGGACCCAGAACACCGCTCTCCAATCTGCACAGACACGGACTCAGAGGAGCTATATATGGCACAAGGAAAAGTCAGATTTCGCCTGGGATAAGGTGAGGTCTCTGATCCCGCACAACAGAGACGCACACACTGTGGGAACCGGGCTGCGGGAAAGCTGTCTCTGGAGAGGTTCGCAGATGTGGGGCAGGGAGTGATCACTAAGTGTGGAGGCAAACTCTTGGAGCTGTTGACAGAGGGGAGCTCTGGAAAACGATTCCGTTTTGATCTGAGACAGAGGGACAGCCTGGGAGTTATTTCAGTGTCCCAGCTACAAATCCCCACAAACCGGTTTTGAGAACCACAGAGTAGCAGGATCTGAGCACAGCCTAGAGAGATCCTGTGCTTAGTCTCAGAGGTCAATTCTGAAACACTGCCACCCAGTGGATGACACACAAATTGACTCTTGCATAACCACAAAAGAATAAAGCAATTAAAACACATCTGCAGTGGAACACAGGGAACTGCAATACCGTCCCGCCTGGGAAACAGAAGTGCCAAGCAGAACAATAGCGGAAGTAAATGACCATTCTATTTTTTTTCTTTTTTTCTTTTTATTTTTTTAATTTTTTTTATTTTATTTTATATTTTTTCATTTTTGCATGTTTTAATTAAAAAACAATATTTTTCTTTCCTCCTCAGTTGATTTTACCTTTTTAATTGTTACATTTTTGTTTTCAACTAGTATTAGTACTAATATTATTTTACCATTTTGGAAAAAAAACTAGTGTAATTTTGTTTTTCCTTTATTTTACTTTGGGATTAGAGTTCTACATTCTATTTTCATCTTTCCTTTGGCATAATTTTATTCTATCTCAACTCTACCTTTATGCCAACACTTTCCTCCTAACTTTCCCCATTTTGTTGTATTGTTTTCTCTTTCCCTTTTCCAACTTTAGATTCTTCCTATTCTTTCTCATTACCTGGTTCAAATTATATATCTAATTATATATCTTCCTATTGTTTCTCTTTACCTGGTTAAAATTGTATATCTAATTTCAAATCCCCTATTCTAAACCCATACAAACCTCTCTCTTCCTGACTTCACTATCTAAAAAGTTGTTTTTCTATATGACCTTTTGTTGCGCCTTGCCTGAACGGTGATAATATCAATTTTTTGTACTTTTTTGGTGAGATTGTTTTAGCTTATTCTACTTGTTTTATTTTGATTTTTGTTTGCTTTGACTTGGTTTGTTTTTTACCTCCCTTTTCTCTCACCTCCCTCCATACCAGTTGTTATTTGTAGTTTGTATTAATCTTCAGGTACTGGATGCTGACATTTGTTGGGATTAGTGACTGTTCTATTGGCATTTTCTCCTATATTTTGTTCACCTTTTCTCTCTTATCCTCTTTCTTTTCACTCTGACTTTTTTCTTCTTCTTCTTCTTCTTCTTCTTCTTCTTCTTCTTCTTCTTCTTCTTCTTCTTCTTCTCCTTCTTCTCCTTTTTATTTTCTTATTTTCTTTTATTTTTTTTGTTCATTTGTTTATTTTTTTTCTCCCTCTCCCAATTTCATTTTGGCATTTCTTTCTTTTCTTTTTTCCTCATTTCCCTCTTCTTCTTTCTTTACTTACCCCTAATTTGTCTTTCATTGGTGGTCACCTTATTTGTGATTATTAACATCCTGAATACATTTCTACTCAGTGCTTTGTGTGCTGTATCTGGTCATGTTATAGTTTGTGCCTTTCGATCAACGTAGGAGAGAGAACTACATAACGAGACACCTGGAGAAGAAAGACCATGGGCAGAAAAAAAAATAGCTCACATAAGACAGAAAGGCAGATTTCACCAGAAAAGGAAGTAAACGAAAGAGATGCAGAAATAAGCCTGCCAGAGAAAGAGTTCAGAGAAATGATCATAAGGTGGGTGAAAAGAATGGAAGACAAAATCGAAAATGTGAGTAGGAGCCAAGAGGAAATGAAGAAGACCCAAGAGGAAATGAAGAAGCAGCAAGAAGAAATGCAGAAGAACCTAGAGGAGGTGCAGAATAATCAAGAAGAAATGAAAAATGACATCACTGCTATAAAGAACTCAATAGAAAACAATAAAAGTAGTCTAGAAGAAGCAGAGGACCACATCAGTGAGCTAGAAGACACAGTAGGAAAAAATACCCAAGTACAGCAGTTTCTAGAAAAAAAAGTTAAAAAGCAAGAGGAGAGCCTACGGGAACTTTGGAATAATATGAAACAAAACAACATCTACATAATTGGGGTTCCAAAAAGAGTAGAAACTAAATAAGGATTAGAGAACCTCTTTGAAGAAATAATGACAGAAAATTTCCCCAATATAGGAAAGAAAAACTCACACAAATCCAAGAAGCTCACAGAGTCCCAAGCAAAATGAACCCCAACAAACCGACACCAAGGCACATTATAATTAAATTGGCAAACACCGACGACAAAGTAAGAATCCTAAAAGCAGCCAGAGAGAAACAGAAAGTTTCCTACAACGGAACCCCCATAAGAGTAGCTACTGACTTCTCAACAGAAACTCATCAGTCCAGAAGAGAATGGAATGAAATATACAAAGTCATGCAAAGGAAGGGTCTGAATCCAAGAATATTGTACCCTACAAGACTCTCAATCAAAATTGAAGGTGAGATCAGAAGCTTCACAGACAAAAAAGGACTAAGGGAATATATTACTACCAAACCAGCAATTCAAGAAATGTTAAAGGGTCTGCTGTAATAAAAAGAAAGAGGAAATGAAGAAGGAACTCGGGGGGGGGGGTAAGGACTAAAAATGTCAACAGATAAGTATTATCAATAATAACTTTAAGTGTAAACAGATTAAATGCTCCATTCAAAAGACATAGGGTAACTGATTGGATAAGAAAACATGATCCATATATCTGCTGTCTGTAGGAAACCCACCTCAGGAAAAGGGACACACACAGATTTAGTGTGAAGGAATGGAAGATGGTATTTCAGGCAAATGGAAATGAAAAAAAAAACCTGGGGTTGCAACACTTATATCTGACAAATTAGATCTCAAAGTGAAGGACATAACAAGAGATAAAGAAGGCCCCTTTAAAATACTAAAGAGAACAATCCAACAAGAAGAAATAACTCTGGTAAACATATATGCACCCAATATAGGAGCACCTAAATACATAAAAAAACTCTTGGAGGATATTAAGGGAGAGATTGAGAGCAATACAATCATAGTAGGAGACTTTAATACCCCACTGTCATCATTGGACAAATACTCTAAACAAAAAATACACAAAGGAACATCAATCCTAAATGACTCACTTCAGAACATTTCACCCCAAATTCACAGAATATACATTCTTCTCTAGTGCACATTGGTCATTTTCAAAGATAGATCATATGTTGGGACATAAGAATAGTCTCTTCAAATTCAAGAAGATAGAAGTCACATCAAGCATTTTCTCAGACCACAGTGGCATAAAACTGGAAATCAACTATAATAAAAACAATAGAAAGAAATCAAACACATAAGAATAAACAGCATGTTATTAAACAACAACTGCGTAACCATAGAGATCAAGGAACAAATAAAAAACATCATAGCAACAAATGACAATGACAACACAACAATACAAAATTTATGGGACACAGTGAAAGCAGTCCTGAGAGGGAAATTCATAGCCCTAGAAGTCTACTGCAAAAAACAGGAAACAGTGGTAATGAATTACCTAACCCTACAACTCAAAGAGCCAGAAAGAGAGCAACAAGAAAAGCCCAGTGTAAACAGAAGGAAGGAAATAGTAAAGATCAGAACAGATATCAACAACATGGAGACCAAAGAAACAATCTAAAAGATCAACAAATCCAAGAGCTGGTTCTTTGAAAGGATAAACAAGATTGATGGATCTCTAGCTAGGCTCACGAAGAAGCAAAGAGATAAGACCCAAATAAACAAAATCTGAAATGAAAGATGAGAAATAACAACAGACCTCGACGAAATACAAAGGATTGTTAAAAAATACTATGAACAACTCTATTCCCACAAATTGGACAACCTACAAGAAATGGACATATTCCTAGAAAAATATAACTTTTTAAAACTCAATCAGGAAGAATCTAAACATCTCAATAGGCCAATAACTATGAAATAAATTGAAGCAGTCATCAAAAAGCTTCCAGCAAATAAAAGCCCGGGACCAGATGGCTACACAGGAGAGTTTTACCAAACATTCAAGGAAGAATTAAAACCTATCCTCCTCAGACTATTCAAACACATTCAAGAAGAAGGAACACTTCCAAACACCTTCTATGAAGCCAGCATCACCCTAATACCAAAAGCAGATAAAGACATCAGAATGAAAGAGAATTATAGGACAATATCTCTCATGAACATAGATGCCAAAATCCTCAACAAAATTCTAGCAAATTGGATGCAGCAGTACATCAGAAAGATCATACACCATGACCAAGTAGGATTCATCTCAGGAATGCAGGGATGATACAATATCCTCAAATCAATAAATGTGATACATCACATAAACAAATTGAGAGATAAAAATCACATAGTCATATCAATTGATGCAGAAAAAGCATTTGACAAAATCCAAAACTCTTTCTTGATAAAAACTCTCAGCAAAGTGGGAATAGAAGGATCATACCACAACATCATAAAAGCCATATATAATAAACCCACAGCTAACATCATACTCAATGGGCAAAAACCAAAACCATTTCTCCTAAGAACAGGAACAAGACAGGGATGCCCACTTTCACCTCTTCTGTTTGACTTAGTACTGGAAGTATTAGCCATTGCAATTAGAAAAGAAGAAGAAATAGCCGAGACTGGTTTGGTTCAGTGGATAGAGTGTCAGCCTGAGGACTGAAAGATCCCAGGTTTGATTCTGGTCGGGGGCATGTACCTTGCTTGCGGGCACATCTCCAGTGTGGGGTGTGCAGGAGGCGGCTGATCGATGTCTCTCTCTCATCGATGTTTCTGACTTTCTATCCCTCTCCCTTCCTCTCTGTGAAAAATCAATAAATTATATTTTTAAAATAATTAAAAAAAAGAAAAGAAGAAGAAATAAAAGGCATCCAAATTGGAAAAGAAGAAGCAAAGCTGTCCTTATTTGCAGATGACATGATACTGTACATAAAAAACCCGAAGGACTCCATCCCCAAACTAATTGACATAATAAGTGAATTTGGCAATGTAGCAGGATAAAAAGTTAATGCCAAAAAATCTGTGGCATTTCTGTACACTAATAGTGAAATTACAGAAAGAGACTCAAAAAGCAATCCCATTTACCATCACATCAAAATAAATAAGATACCTAAGAATAAACCTAACTAAAGAGGTAAAAGACCTATATGCAGAAAACTACAGGTCACTGAAAAGAGCGATAGAGAAAGATGTTAGCAGATGGAAGAGCATACCATGATCATGGATTTGGAGAACCAACATCATTAAAATGTCCATACTACCCAAAGCAATCTATAGATTCAATGTTCTACCCATTAAAATAGCAACGGCATACTTCACAGACCTAGAAAAAATTCTTCATAGATTCATCTGGAACAAAAAAAGACTACGAATAGCCACAGCAATTCTGAGAAAGGAGAATAAAGTAGGTGGGATCTCAATACCAGATTTCAAGCTATATTACAAAGCAACTGTTCTCCAAACAGCCTGATATTGGCACAAGAAGAGACATATAGACTAATGGAATAGAAAAGAGAATCCAGATATCCACTCAAACCACTATGCTCAAATAATATTTGACAAAGGAGACATGAACATACAATGGAGTCAAGATAGACTCTTCAACAAATGGTGTTGGGAAAATTGGACAGATACATGCAAAAAAGTGAAACTGGACCACCAACTTACTCCAAATACAAAAATAACTCAACATGAAAACAGGACTTAAAGATTAGAAGGGAAACCATAAAAATATTAGAGGAATCCACAGGCAGCACAATCTCAGACATATGCCCAAAGAATTTCTTCACTTATAATGCTCCAAAGGCAATGGAAGCTAAACAAATGGGACTACATCAAAATAAAAAGCTTTTGTACAGCAAAAGAAACCATCAACAAAACAACAAGAAAGACCACTGTATGGGAGAACATATTTGCAAATGTTATCACTGCTAAAGGTTTAATCTCCAACATCTACAGCCTACTTATACAACTTAATAAAAGGAAGAGAAATGATCCAATAAAAAAAATGGGCAATGGACTTAAATAGAACCTTTTCGAAAGATGACAGAAGGAAGGCCAAGAGACACATGAAAACATGTTCAAAATCACTAATTATCCGAGAGATGCAAATCAAAATGACAATGCGATACAATCTTACACCTGTCAGAATGGCAATCATCGACAAATCAACAAATGACAAGTGTTGGCGAGGATGCGGAGAAAAAGGAACCCTTGTGCACTGTTGGTGGGAATGCAGACTGGTGCAGCCACTGTGGAGAACAGTATGGAGTTTTCTTAAAACACTAAAAATGGATCTCCCATTTGACCCAGCAATCCCACTCTTAGGAATTTATCCTAGGAAATTACAAACACCAATCAGAAAGGATTTATGCACCCTTAAGTTCATAGCAGCACTATTTACAATAGCTACAATTTGGAAGCAGCCTAGGTGCCCATCAGCAGATGTGTGGATCAGAAAACTGTGGTGCATCTACACAATGGAATTCTATGCTGCCATTAAAAAGAAGGAACTCTTACCATTTGCAGCAACCTGGATGTCACTGGAGAGCCTTATGCTTAGTGAAATAAGCCAGTCAATAAAGGAGAAGCACCACATGATCTCACTCATTTGTAGACAATAAAGAACATTGTAAACTGATGAACAAAAGGATAGATACAGAGGCAGTAAAGCATCAAACAGACTGTGATATTATAGCAGGAAGATTAAAGAGAGGTGGGGTAGATAAGAGATCAATTAAAGGACTTGTATCTATGCATATGAACATAGACACTGGCAGGTTGGGGTATGCCTGGGAGGGAGAGGGGGCAATCGGGAGATATGTATACATGTAACACAATAAAAAAATCTTAAAAAAAAGAAAGTAATGTCATTCTCCTCTCTATGTGACTGTCACCTTACTGAATGCTTCTTTCTGACCACACCTTGGCATTCTTTCTCCAACTTCCTTTTTCTTTTTTTTTTTAGATTTTTCATAGGATTCACCTCCTTCCAATATACTATTTCACTTATTATTTGTTTCTGTTGATCTCTTCTCTCTCTATTGTCTACAGTATACATGCTGCATCCTCAGAGCAAAGGATAGAGTCTGAATACAGCAGCTATGGGTAAGCTTTGAATCAGATGTGTGAGGCTCCAACTTGTTTTTCTTTTTCTAAGACTGTTTTAACTATTCGGGGTTTCATATTAATTTTAAGTTCAGCTAGGTAATTTCTGCAATTTTGGCAGAAATATTTTTAAATAAGTATTTAATTTGGTGTGTATCACTAATAACACTAAGTCTTCAGAAGTATAAACAGAATGTATTTCTATTCATATAGGTCTTTAGAGTCTTTCAATAATTTTTATTGTTTTCAGTGTACAGTTTTGCACTACTTTTGGTAAATTGATTCCTAAGTATTATATTCTTTTTGATGCGGTTGGAAATAGAACTGTTTTTAATTTAATTTTTATTAATTTATAAAATATATATACATTTTTGTATGTTCATCATGCATCTTGTAAGCTCATTTAATCTTCCTTAAAAATAAGGATTCTAGATAGCCAAATTTGGACAGATCCAGAGGTTATATCTAAATTAAATGTGTGTATTATTAATGTAATTTATTTTTATATGTGTGTCCAATAAGTTAGTTGTTCTTAATTTATGTCTTATGTAGTAATCTATATATATAAAAGCCTAAGCAACCAAACAACCCAATGACTGGTCAACTGATCACTATGATGCACACTGTCCACCAGGGGGCAGATGCTCACTGTAGGAGCTGCCCTTGGATGGTCAGTGCTCCCACAGTGGAAGCGCTGCTCAGCTGACCAACAGATGCCAGAAGCCTGGCTCACAGCTGGCAAGTGCAGCTGTGGTAGCATGAGCCTCTCCCACTTCCATAGCAGTGCTACTGAGAGGCAACAGCAGGTTCAGAGGGGCCAGGATGAGTAGCAGTAGTGCAGCGCCCCAGCCAGGGCTCAGACTCCTCCCCAGTTACCTGCTGCTTCATGTACTACTACATCCCTGGGGAATGTCAGACTGCCGGTTTCAGCACAATCCCCAGAGGGATCGGGCCAAAACTGGCACTCCGACATTCCCTGAGGGGTCCTGGATTATGAGAGGGTGTAGGCCAGTCTGAGGGACTCCACTGGTCAGGCTTCTAGTACAGATATACCTACAAATGGAAAGTGACGTTGAAAAGAGAAGTTTAAATGAAGAAATGAGAAAAGGAACCATGAATTATTTGACATTCTGAAGACAGGTCTTACATCTCAATAATAAATGCTACCTTCCCCTCTTTCATTCTAAGCATCAACCACTGCATCTAATCAAATATTTCTGTTAGGTAGATGATGTTAGGCAAAATCTTATGCTTCATTATACTCTGATTGGGGCACACACCCCTCCCTGAAAGTGTGATTATGCTCTGCTGGGGGCTCTGCCCCCTTTCAGTGATTGTCCTATTATTCTCATTATAGGTCTCAAGAATCAACAGTCTTCAGCTTAGGCCCCCACCTGTACCTTGTCCAACTGTTTACTCTGACTGACACTTACAAGAGACATAAAATATCCTGCTCCCCCTCCTCTGCCTTGCTGATGCCATTTTGGTTTCAGCCCTTCTGCTAGCAGTCGTAACAATACATTTATGATTCTTTACCCCTTTTTTTTATGTGTTCTTCCTTCAGTGACTCTAATGGATGACACTAAAAATAAATTCATTTGAAATTTACCTGGTTTATTAAAAAATCATGTAGGCTGAAAAATATAAAATTCATGTTTTAGCCACATCTATCCCCTTCAGAGGACATTTTCCACTGATACATTGTCAGAACAAATCAGGACTTCTATGTCCCTCTCCTGATTTGACCAATGGTATGCCTCAACCCCTGCCTTTGTTCAACTCAGGGCTGCTCATTACATCAGTGTTGATACCATCTTGACTTTTGGAACAAAATGTCCTTAGTAGGATGTCATAATGCCTTTCACAACAGAGTTCCAAATGACTGAATATGTGAATGCCCACATCTGTAGGTTGCAGAAGTATTGTTCAGTCTTACAAAGTTAGTGCATATGAATGGCTGGTGCATAATATTTTACTAAAGATTCAAATGATTACTTACATAATCTGAAAATTTACATTTTACAGAAGGAAAAGCATAATAGCTCTATTTTAAAAATAAAGTATGCCAACATTTTTACCCAATCTGAGGAAAAGGTGCCTAAGAAGTAAAATTTTTTATAGCAACCACTATTACCTAATTTACCTCTCTTAACCTAAATTGTATATTCTCTCTGAGAGATTATCATTTTTCTTTTAAACTTTACTACTAGTAATCATGACATTTAACCCCTAGATAAAAATTGAGCTCATTTCATGATTATCCCCTTATCGTTGAGTCTCGGTTACTTAGTAGAGATTAAAGTCTCAAGAAGTTCAATTTAAACAATGCTTGATTGCCATTGATACTTCACTTTCTACAAAATAGGTAAAGGTCAGATTATCCTTTTCCTTAATTGTCTTTGCCCAGGAAAAAGACGATGAAGAACAGACTTGTGTGCATATCTTCCCTAGCCAGGAATTTCTGGGAAATGAATGTTTTTGATTTGACATCCCAGCATATATGGTAATGCTATTTACAAAAAGATGGCCATATGTATAATTTATCAGACTATACAAGGATCTATTGAAAACAAACCCGAAACTTATGGATTTAGGGATCATATAGACTGTATAATTAATAGAGAATAAAGTTAGGATATTCTAAACCAAAGTATCTCCCTTCTAAATCAATGTTTCTACTTTCATAACCTAAAAATTTGCCAGTTTTATCCACAAAGTAAAAAATGCCAAAGAAAAAATGACAGCTTTTTAAAAGAGAATTATAGCACACTGTTTTAAAGTTTCGCAAGGAAAAACCTGATGCATATGTGCATACTACATGCCTATAACCTTTGGATCATTAGTAAATCTCAATATAGAACACAATCTATAATTTCTGAGTTTATTTCAACAATTCAACCTTTTTTGTTAACACACAGAGATGCATTGTCTCATTGTTCTCCTGTCTATAAATTAGTGAGTTAGGCTAATTTGAAAGTATAAAATTTATAAAGGTTGTATATGTAAAAAGAAGGAGAAGACAAATGTTGAAAGGAAATCAAATAATACAGGCCAGTAAGCCAGGAAGAGCAAATAATTTACATCCTGCCCCTCTAAACATAGGGTAAATAGTAATGCCAAAGGGACTGATAAAAAAGAAATCTAACAGTTACTGTTAGTTACAATATATTCAAAACTATTACTTTGGAAAGTCCATAAAAAAGACTGGCAAGGAAAACCCAATCTTAAAGCAGGTCAGTATATTTTTCTCCTTATATAATTTCTCTGAAATTTGGCAATGTTTAATAAATAAATCATGGCAATGTATTTCTTTCCTTGGTTTCTTTCTTTCTTTTCTTTCTTTTTTTTTTTTTTTTTCAGATTCAATTCCTGGTTAGGGCACATACCTTGGTGCAATACATTTCTTTGTATAAATTCAATAAAACTGTTTTCCAATAGTGGTTTTATTAACCAGAAACTTTTACTGAAGTATTATGTTTTAAAGGGCCCGGCCTGAACTCTGAAGTCTTGAAGCCATTAAGAGTGCCATAGAGAAAGTCTGGTATCCTGCTTGGTAGCCCTGAAAATAGCTGGTGCTGGAGCATCAGGCCCATGTCCTACCATCACTGGCGGTTGGTCAGAGTAGAAGGGGAATAATAAGACCACCTCTACATCCCTGCAGGACCCCCTTGCATCCTGAGTCACTAGAAGTAGGAGGGCTAAGATGGGCCTTGAAGCTTAGGGCATGGACCCGGGTTGTCATTACTTGTGAAGACTTCACCTAACTCAGCAGATACTACAGGCAGGCCTAATGGCAGCTGGATGGCTTGGCTTCCTGGCCCTACAGGACACATTAAAATTTAGTCATGAAATTCCAGCAAAGGTAGTCAGTTACCATTCTTGTTATGTTTATGCAAACAATCAGGCCAAATTAAATACAATAGATAAATTAGTCTTGATTTGACTCTTTTGTTAAACATGGGGGTAATTTTGAAAAGATAAATTCTATTTCAATAGAAGTTATTAAAACTGAAAGGTTTTCTTTTCCTTCCACCAGACCATTTGTTACAATTTGTCTCTGCCAGGTCACAAGCCCAACTCCTTCTGTGCCCAGGCCTCATTGCCCTCTGACAGACAGCAAGGATCTCTTGGCTCTGAGAGAAACCTCTGACCCACCTCAGCAGGAAGTAACTAGAAGAGCCCACTGACATCTGTTCTTCCTAAAATAATTCAAAGCCAGGATCCTTGAGTTAATACATTAGGCAGTTAGACAGATATGATCAGAGCAAGGATGATGGGCCAGCTAACACTAACAGATGTAATTAAGTCTTTCCATCTCTACCTATGTGAGACACGGGGACTTCCCAGAAGCAAGAGGGAACAAGGCTCGAGATAAAGCAGCCCGGGAGGCTGCCTTAAAACCAGTGGAGCCTCTACAGATTCTAGTGACTCTTCCAAACCCTGCCTTACCCACGTCACCAGCTTACATGGAAACGCAATCTAGAAAAGCTGAAATCCATAAGCAATCTTTACTCAAGTTCTTACAGGCTTTACAGTCTACTCAGAAAGCAGTCCAGAAGCATGTCCAAGGTATTCTGCCTATACCAACTTCTTATCCAGTCCATCCTTTCACCTTGGTGACTCTGTTTGGGTAAATAAATTTGCCACACAAGGACTGACTCCTACCTAGAAAGGACCACCCTCAAAGCAGCCAAGGTTGGCGGGATCCTGACATGGATTCATCACACCTGGCTTAAGACAGCTTAGGCAAAATAGAGAGTCTAGGACTCTTGGGACCCTCTAAAGATTAGTCCTGGTCCTCATTCCAGGCCCTTATCTTATAAACAAGCCCACTGGCTTTGTTCAGCAGAGAATTAATTCTATCAAGCTTATAGTCCTCATGGGTCAATATAACTTCCTCACCAACAATGATCCAAAAGAGTCAATGATTTGACTCATTTACCATATTTTCCGACCTATAAGACGACTTTTTTAACCCAGGAAAATCTTCTCAAAAGTAGGAGGGTTGTCTTATACACCAGGTACATCTTATAGGGCGAGTATATCCCAAACTCTATATTTTAACTGGAAAAGTTGGGGGTCGACTTATATACCCAGTCATCTTATATGCCAGAAAATATGGTACATAAAACCATGGGGAATGAAAACTACTGTTTGAAATTTTAACCCTGCTATTTTGGCTTCTGTAAACACTTGCTTGCTTAAATAATAAGGAAAATAAGACTACTCCCATTCCAGAGAGGCTGTGTATTATGCCCCAGACAGAGTTGTCAGTACTGACAACAGGTCAGGCCTTGAGATATGGTTTCATGGCCCCTTCCCAGCACGTAAGCCTCCTTTCCCAGAAGGCCCAGAAGTCTCATTCCAAATTTGGGAGACAAAAGAGCTAGAGAAGTATAAATAGAAAAGGTTTCCTCCATGTGGGGGTGGGGGACAGAATTTGAAAGGCACATTTTTCTCTGACTCTGCCCTTAATAAAATGTAACTCACTTTCTCTAAGCATGGTTTGTTTTTTTGTTTGTTTGTTTTTCTAGTCTTCTGTAATTATTAAAAAAGCATTTATGAAAATCAGCATTTTGAAAAGACAAGCATTTTTCACACATGCAATTCTTTTGTTAGATATGTCATTATACCTACTGCATAACAGTTTTAAAAGATACATGCGTAAATGTATAAATATATATACGCATTAATATATAAATGCATAATTTATATATTACAAAAGATGATTAGATTAAGTAGGTAGATTACATAGGTTCATATAAAGTTATATAGAATTATGTTGGCAAGTTATGTAATCTTCTTCTTATCACTATCTCTCTCATTCAAAAAGCTGGGATGCTGATTCAGAATAAAAGAGGTGAAAGGGCATAAAGCATAATCAGAAGTCTAATTTTGGTTCCAAAATACTCTTCCTATGAAGGAATACCAAGTAGCAGCCCCTTAGAAAAGTGTTTGTGATAATTGCTGTTTGTGGAGAGTATGGCTTCCCTCAGACATTTAGAACATATTAGTTGATCCTGAGGAAAGCAGGGGAAAAAGGGGGGGGGGGTGACAGTGGGGGGGGGCAGGTAATGAAAATAGAAATGTCACTGGTCAGTATGCCAGGGGAGCTGCTAACATTACCCAATTCCAGTTTTTCTTTCTTTCATTATAATCTCATAGTATGAAGAAGGGTGAAGGGACAATAAAAAGTCATTATTCCAAAAAAATATTGTCCTGTTATTGAGGAGACAGAGGGAACTAGGTAGTCAGGAATTGGGACCATGGAGGGGGAAGTAAAACTGGGAACCCAATCAGACGAAGTTACTAAGGCAGCCCAACTGGGTGAGGAAGGAAGGTGTGGGAGGGAGACATGAGCTTTAAAATATGTAAATGTTGTTAAGACAAGCATCTTTTAAATAACCACCACAAGGCAGTGAGGCATATAACCGATCACAAGGTGCTACTAAGACAATTCTTTGAAAAGGCCAATCAGGAGATAGCAAGGCTGTATCCACCCCCTAATTAAAAGATGTGCACTTCCTCTCACCTTCCCCCTGCTCACTTTAGGTTCCTGACATTCCTGTGGTGGGGAGCAAATCCCTGGGCTATGGCTTATGGCCATGTGCTACTCTACACAGGAACTAATAGACTTTAATTTGCATGAATGCTCTCAATAAACTTTGGTTCTGCTAACCATTTTTGTTTCAGATTTCATTCAATGATTTCCTGAGACAATGTACTCAGACTCAACACCCCACATTTTGGCTTCACTTTGAAAATCCACAAATTCCAGAGATCAAAGATATCATCCAGAGTAGTGCTTTTAAGGAATAGTATGGAAAAAAAAGAAAAAAAAATAGGAGGAGAGGGGCTTCCACCAGGAATCCTCAAACTTTTTTTGCAACCCAAGCAAATTGGAGGTATCACATCATGATTCCTGCTTCTTGCCCTTTTATTAATGTACTAGAGGCCTGGTGCATGAAATCCATGCACTTGGGGAGAGGCAGGGGTTCCTCAGTCTGGTCTTTATCTTCTCACAGTCTGGGAGCCCTCAGGAAATATCTAACTGATGGCTTAGGGCCTAGCCAGCAATAGCTAAGTAGGTGAGAGAGGCTCCTGTCATAGCCACTCCACTCGCCAGCCATGAGCCCTGCTCAGAGCTTTTGGCTGAGCAATGTTTCCCGTTAAAGCACACTGACCATCCGAGGCAGCTCCTGCATTGAATATCTGCCCCCTGGTGGTCTGTGTGCATCATTCCATCATTCAGTTGATTTGCATATTAGACTTTTATTATATAGGATCTTTGGCTCCACTATACTTGCATGATTGAAATCCTCTTAATACAACAGCAAATTTATAGCACATAAATAGAATTAACTTTGCATAGGTCTTTGTTCCATGACTAGAAACACATTAATTTATACATTTTTTCTATGGGCAAGTTTGTTCCAGTGACTAAAATATTTAAGTTAACAGTAAGAGAGACCTAGGAGATCTTTCAGCTAATCTTCATTTTAAACATTAAACAGAGTTGTTAAATAGTTTGCAAATATAGCATATTTATTTCATGTCACAACTAGAATTTTGGTCTACTGACTCATTCTAATATTCATTCTAACACAATTCACTGCCTTCTCATTCTCTTCCCTTTTCACTTTTCAACGTAATTATTTTTGTCATCCTCTTTTTAACAATCTAACATTTTAATTAGAGTTTCTAACCACTGAATCTGGAATGCTGATAAAGCATTCCATTTTTTTTTCTGTAATCCATGTGCTTTTAAAGTGGCATTCCCTAAGTATTTTTTTGCTCAACTCTAGCCTCCCAGAAATGCTCTGTGTAAGATAGATTCCTGGGAAGTCAGTTTGAGAAATGTTGTGCATCATGATTTCTCTGAGGTGTAAAGTACACAATAACATTATATATGCTCTGTAAAATAAATTCTTTACTATAGAAAATAGCTTCACTTTGCTCACACCACTATTTTCCAAATGTATATTTATAATTTTTCCCCTTTATGCTTATACCATTTGACTGCTTCAGGCACTCTTGAGGGGCTGCCTTGGAGTCATGTCCCATTACACTTAGGACATCTCTCAGTTTGAAGGAATGATCAATATTGAAACTTCCAGATAAAGTCTGCTGTCAGAATTTAAGAAGTCTGTTCAAGGTACTGATTGTTAATCCAATAAATATATTTAAAGAACTCAGGATGCTCTATATTATTAGAATTTCATATTGTATGGTGGCATTGATTATCTTGATAGGTTTTTTATGAAGGGAAACTTTAGAATATTTATATTTTCAGCCAAATTAAAAGCTTGGACAGGAGAAGGAGGAGGTGAAGATGTAATAAAATATATTTGGATCACATTATCATTTGCCTTCATTTAAGGATTAAAGCAAAAGTTTCAGAAAGATGACATGGCACAGAAAGAAATGTACATTAGCATCAGGGAAACACATACCTTGTGTGCCTCTGTGTATAATTACTGATTTGCCTTACAATACACATATATATGTATTTCCACCTTTCTATCTCTATACCTATATTTATACCTATACCTATACCTATACCTATACCCATATCTATCTATATCTATATCTATCTATATTTATATCTAGTCAATCCAAGTTTCATATTAAGAATAAAGTCAATCCAAATGAATATTTCACTAATATTTAGTAACAATGTTAACATTAAGATCTTAGTTTTAATTGGCAAAATACCAGCATATGTTTTTAATTTTGAAGCTTGGAGTTATTGAAATAAAGTTCTAATTCAATTTTACACAGATTCCATTGATATTTATTGAATATATTTTTTACCCTATCTTTTTAAATACCTATTGGTTAAATATTATTATGCTAAATATAAAATTTCTAGACACTTTACCAATAGAAATAAAATTATTATAATTATTAGTATAAAATATTTTAAAATCAATTAGATTTTCACATGAAAACTGTATTTTTATAACTCAGTTTATGAATTTAGGTTAATTCTTAAGGTGTGTTATTAATAATTCCAAAAAACATTAGAAAAGAAATATCTATAATAATTTGATTGTTTGCTTTGTTTTCTTAATCTCTTACATGATATAAAATGTTTAATACACATTATCTGTTATACTTGAAATACAACATATAAAAAGGGTACATTGGTTAAAATTTATTTCAGGGTAGAGGGAAATGAGTAAGTAAAATCATATGTTATATTAATAGGGTCATAATATTATTAAAAGGGAAAGCATATAGCTTATTTTGGTAAACTTTATCTCTAAACTTTATTTTAATTCTACTTAGAAGATTCTTATGTAAAGTACTGCTGAATTTTATTAATGAAATGAATTGCCTTATTGAAGACAATATATATTCTTAAATTACAGTTCTTGTGAAAGATTCTAGGACATAAATATTTAGTTACACTATATTTCTAAGAAATAGTGATAATCATCTGAAGAAAGTGAATAAGTCTGGGATGTGAGGTTAGACACTATAAACACTAATTCAATCTCAACAGTGAACATCAAAACCTGGACATTCTTGAGGTAATTACTCTCAGAGCATTTTACTCTCAGAAAATTTCCCTTGAAATCTTCATAATTATCTGCAGAAAAGCAGAAAAGTAGCTGTCCACAGAAAATTAATATATATTTAACTTATATACTAAAATATAAATCAGTCATTTGTATGTGTGTGGGCACCTCTTCCCACGCCCCACATTGGGCGCAAGATGTGGGAGCCCCTTTCCAAGTCCCACATGGTTCAGGGTTCCTGGTTCAGGGTTCGGGTTCTGAAGGAGGCCGGACACAAACGAAAAGAGAGACTAATATGTATTTTATTTCACCTTCTCCAAGAGCTACTAAATCAGAATATTTAGGTTTAAGTTCAGTAATATTTTTTAAGCTCCACAGATGATAGTGATTAAGATTTCTGGAGGAATGATACTTAACAATAGTTTTCTCTATTTTAATTAAAAATTTTATCCTAACCAGTAGTTCATGAGACTATATAATTAATTCACAATCATTTTATGTGAATTTTAATAATTATTTTAAACATAAAATTCTAAATATGTAATCACATATTAATTAATCAAATGCCTTTATTTATAGTAAATAAAATGGAGATTTTGTCAATGTATTTTTTATATTTAATGAAAATATTATTTTATTTAAATTTTATTATGGATCATTGAGCTCTTCTCTTCTATTTTAGTTTAGCACATTATTTTTAAAATACACACATGATTTTTCTGATTCCTACTTGCTCTCTTTGAAAACTAACCTGCTGAACATGGCTTTCCTCAATCTGGTAATTGTTTTCCCCCCAACTTCTTCTTTTGTTCTGCCCTTCATCAAATTCAGCACGTCAATAATAATACCTGCTTCTTTCAGTTTAGGGAATGAAACATTCTCTTTCTATTTTACCCTAATAGATTACAGTTTTCATACTTAATTTAACAAACAATGACAATGAAGGAAATCCACGTATTTTTACATAATACACAAAAAATCTATATCAACATAGATACTTTGGAGCTAAACCAAACAAAGCCAAAAATAAAAAGACTTGTAAGTAAATGTAATTTCTTTTAAAGCTCAACATACTTAAATATGCATGATTGATAACAATGTTGAAAAGTTTATGGAGACATTTGAATAAATTAGGCTTTGGTGTTCAGTTTTTATGTCTTAAAACTGGGAATATTTTAATGTGATTTATGTTTTCCTCTAGGCATATTCTGTTGGTTTATCTGTTCATGCTGAAAAGTGCATTTGAAATAAGAAATGTTGTCTCAGTATATACTCAAGATTTCAACCACATATATCTTTATTTTCCCCTAGAGCATCCTTCACATATCTTAGATAAATGCACAAAAGAGTTTAAAAAAACAATAAACACTGAGATTTTGTTCTTTGTATTTTGAAATTGTATTTACATACAAATCAAATAAAATTAATATTTTTCAGCTTTCTTATACAATTAAATCTGAGAACCTGAAGCTGTGTTTCTAGATAAAAGTTGTTTTATGGAGCATATTTGCATCTTTACTGAATCTTTTAAGGAATATATTAAGATTTAAAGAATGTGTTTATTCTAAAGCATGTTCAATGTTTGATACCTTATTTTTTTTTAAAGAGCAACAAGGCTAATGAAAAAGATTTCAGTTATTCAAATGTCACTTGATAGTGCAAACAGGATCTAAAATTATGAAAATGGTTTACTGAAAATCTGTAGCTGGAGATGCTTTAAAATGAAAGGCCAATCAGAGTAAAGCATTGGGCACAAACATTACATTACCTGAGCAGCTTTTGTCTAACATTATTTTCAGTTCAAGGAAAAAAATCTGTTATTGCTGACTCATAATCCTATCATCCAATCTTCTCTTCATTTATAATAACCTTGGGAGTGAAATCAAGTAAAAGTTAGGCATGATTTAAAAGATATTTAGCATGAAACAAATAAGAAATTCTTACCAAGATCATACCATGTTTGACAGAGGCTTAATTATGGTCCAAATTTTGCTATTAACATTTCAGAATAAATGTGGGTCTCAACTTAATTTCACTCTTCTGATCAAAACAATTTCTTCTCAATACTTCATTTAAATACTTCTATACAACACAACATATAAGATATAGCTCACTTTAATCTCCACAATGTCCTTGTCTACCAGGTATATCATCTATTACGGTACTAGCAGTCTTCTTAATTCTTACAATACATTAGTTCATATTGCATTCTAGTTACATTCAGCTTTTAAAACTTCCCTGTTGCTCCATGTTCTTAGTCTTCTATCCCCAACTATTGAAGTGGAATTTTAATGGTAGAGATTGTGTCTCTGTTTTCTTCTACAATCCTAAGGCTATCTAATAGAGCTAAATAAGTGGGGGACACCTACTATGACAATTGACAGAGTAATTTGGAAAATACTCAGATGGGGAACATTTGGAAAAACACTGTTGCAATGAAACTACTGCCTTTTATATACATTAAAATTCTAGATGATTTTCTCATTCTCTTTTTTTTTATACCATCACTAGAGGCCCAATACACAAAATTCATGTAAGGGGTTTGGCCCCCTCCACTGTGGCTTTATCCAGAAGGAAGCTGGGAAGGATATTCATATTATGCTTTTATTATTATACAGAGGCTCAATGCATGAAATTTGGGCATGGAGGCAGGGGTCGTTCAGCCTGGCCTGCACCCTCTCCATTCTGGGATCCCTCTCACAATCCAGAACCATTGGCACTTAAGCACTCACCTGCCTATCTGCCTGCCTGATGCCCCTAACTGCTCCCTGCTAGCCTGCTTCCTCTAACTCCCTGTCTGCTCTCCCCCCTTGGCCTGATCCCCCTAACTGCCTATCTACATTCCCCTCTTGGCCTAATTCCATTATCTGCCTATTTGCTCTCCCCTTCTGGCCTAAACCTCCTAACTGCCCATCTGCTCTCCCTTCCTCTCTGTGCCTTCAGACCCCAGCACAGGAGTGTTGAGAACTCTCTGCTAAGGCCCTGCCCCTGTCCTGACACCCCTCTCAGGGCTGAATAGTGTGGCGGGTCTGCACACACCTCTGCTGGAGGGGTCACCCCCAGCAGCAACCTCATATCCCAGTGGTGCAAGTACCTACCCTCATCGCTGCCCACCAGCTCCTGTGTGTATATGGCTTGTTAAACGGTCATGACTGTGACACCATTAGGATCAATTAGCATATTACCTTTTTATATATATATACATATATAGATATTTTTTCTGTTCATCATTATTTTAACACAATGTCCCTGAAATATGGGCAGACACCCTATCTAATAAAAGAGTAATATGCAAATTGATCATCACTCCAACACACAAGATGGCTACACCCATATGGTCAAAGATGGCTGCCCCATGTAGACACAAGATGGCCACTACAAAATGGCCAGCAAGGGAGGGGAGTTGGGAAGGACCAGGCCTGAAAGGGAGGGCAGTTGGGGGCAATCAAGCCTGTAGAGGAGAGAAGTTAGGGGCAATCAGGCTGGCAGGGGAGTGGTTAGAGTGTGATCAGACTGGCAGGCAGAAGCAGTTAGGGCCAATCAGGAAGGCAGTTAGATGAGCAGTTGGGAGCTAGCAGTCCTGGATTGTGAGAGGGATGTCCAACTGCCCATTTAGGCCCAATCCTCCAGGGGTCCCAGATTGAAGAGGGTTCAGGCTTGGTTGAAGGACACCCCTCCATGCACAAATTTTGTGCACTAGGACTCTGGTATGTGTGTGTGTGTGTGTGTGTGTGTGTGTGTGTGTGTGTGTTTGATCAGTAAACTCAATACTAAAACATTTGCTGAAATTCTGATTTATATACTCCAAGTTAAGTAAATAGATCAATAAATATATGTTTATTATTTATGTTATGGTACAAATATCAATAAGTAATACAAAAAATGGCCATTGAAATTAGTTTTTATTTTTTAACTATTTCTGTTTCCTTTGCTCTTTTTCTTCCAAATGACTTCACGTTTTAACATATTATGTCAAATTGGCTGAACTAATTAAGAAAAAGATCATTAGCTTTTCCTTGTACTAGTATTGTTACCATTGTGAACCAATGTAAATTTAGACCACATCAATGTAATTGGAACATTTAGGAAGCATCAATTTGATTAAATATGTCTGTTAAGGTCAATAACCTAGTGCATGTAGTTCACAGATCTGTTATTTGGGGAATTTCTAGGGAATGTATGACCATAGAATTGGAAATTACTCTGGAGCCTTCATAGGAGGTTTTATTTTATTTTGTTTGATGTATGCTGCAATTTAACTTAACTGCCTTTGATAACCATATTCTAGAATTATGTATATAGACCTTTGTAGTCCTCACTTAAAGGGAAATAAACAAAATATTTGTGTATCTGCAGTTTAAGGGATTGAACACAATAAAACGATTTAAACTTGAATAGGTACAAATGAAATTATTTTCTGTTTCCTGGGAGTTTTGTAAATAATAGTCTGAACCATAAATGAACCAGATGAATCATGTTTTTTTTGGAAATAGGTGGTTGGGGAGGCTTCTCTTAAGTCACTAGAGTGCTATTTAGTGCACTATAATAATAACATTAACTGAGCGTACTCTCCCATGGTGTGGATGTGCTTTCTTAAACATTTAGCTTTCAGTGATATATATGTACGCTCAGTAGTTGTTTCTACTGTGCTTTGAAGGTTTCTAATAAATATTTTATGTGGGTCACAGTCTATTGATTAGTGATGCTGTTGGCTAGGAGTGCCTAGAAGCACTCACCAGTGTGCATTACTACTTGTGGGAGCCCCTTGTGGTTGAACTATCCCTTGTGGTTCTTATTATGATTGCAAGACTCCCCTTAGCAACAACTGAGGAAACAGAAGGAAGCTAGATAGTCAGGAATAAGGGATCATGGGAGTGAGGGGAAATAGGACTGGGGTACCTAACTAGGCAGAGTTACTAAGGCAACCCAACTGAGTAGGGAAGGAAGAGTATATAGGAGATGCATGAACTTTAAAGTGTATGAATATTGCTAAGACAGGCAGCATGCAGATAACCAATCAGAAGACAATTAAGACTTATGAACCAATTCCAAGGATGTTGCTAAGACAAAATTCTTTAACAAGGCCAATCAGGAGCTAGCAAGACTGTATCCACCCCATAAATTAAAAAGTGTAGCTATCTCTCTCCCTCCCCTTTCTTCCCTCTCCATAGGCACTAGATTTTTGAGTTGATGGCGGGAGACCTGTTCCCCTGTGCCTACATAGTTTATGGTCATATGGGACTCTACACATGGACTAATCGACTTTAACACCTGACTATACCATGGAAAGGAAGTTCTGGACACTGGCCTGCTCCTGGAACTCCACCTGCAACTTTTCCAGGACTGGTTCCTCTCAATAAACTTCGAGTCTGCATTTTTGTTCACAACCTCATTCTTCAACTTTACAAGACAATGAATTCAGACTCAAACACTCACATTTGGTTTTACAGCTATTATGGTACTTTGGGGGAATAAAAAAAATGCTTATTACTCAGAGGCCCTAGAAGGTGCAAGACATACTTGGTGCTATAGTGAGGTCTTGGGGAGAGAAAGGGGTCTGAGCTGAGGTTCTGCTTCTATGGGGGTTGAAGGGTAGGTACCTAGAGTTTCTTGGGTTCACTCTTTATTGGTGAATTTAAAATGTAAAAGCTGGAATTAAAGTACCATGGAAATGGAAATAGGTTCAATCAGACATCAGTTATCTGAAAAACCCAAAGCTTTCTATAAAGGGGAACTTCATGGGTGGGGTGAGTGACTCTATCCAGTTGCACCTTGTATTTATTCAAGATGAATGACTTTGAAATGAATGTATCAGCAATCAAAAGATCGATGTCAGGTACTTATATTACAATAAAAAAATGTTTATTTTCAGGCCCTTATACTATAACCTGTTTTTTGGTGTCTAAAAAAATTTAACAGAGTAACACTGCCTTCATTCTCTATGGAGATATGTTTTCCAGTCAAAATACCTTTGTAACAGATAACCCATAAAAAATTCATCACTGGGTATAAATAGTGTATTAAGTGCGTTTAAGCACACATTTTCATAGTAGAGGGAGAAAAGAAGGGAAAATTGAAAAAGATCATGAGAGGCCTGAATGCTAGAAGGGCAGAATAAAGGAAACCCATGGAAAGGAGAACATAATTTTCAAGGAGTTGAATTTATTAAAGTTATATTATTCTAAGTTTTAAATGTTGGCTTTGGTAGAGGAAATAATGTAATTTAAGTTTAGAGGAATAATAACAATGCTTTAAAATTTGTATATGAACTAATAAACTTAGTATTTTATGATTACTGTAATTGTCTTTGTTTAGTGCTGACTACATGCCAAATAGGATGTTTTATGCTTTGAAAACAATTTATAATTAAATCCTTATGTCATTCCTGACTATAAATTATATTAATGGTTTTACTATACAGATAAACATATTGCCTTTTAAGTTCTCAGATTATGTATGCTAGATTATTATTTAGAAAAAGGCATAGCAGTAATGCAAAAAAAAAAAGGTCTGACTGATTTCAAAGTTTGTATTCCAACTGCTACACAATTTACCTTTTTAAGAGAATGTTTTATAGCAAATAGAGAAGCAAAATTTGGGTAAATTTTTGTAAAAAAGTGTAAACCAAAAAAAGAGGAATAAACTAAAAAGGAAACAAAAAGCACATACTTGAGTGTCATAGGATGCAACTGGGAAACCCAGAATCAGTTAACAGTGGTAGCTGAGGTTGGAATTATTCCAAACTTGCTTAAAACCAGTCTTGAAGAAATCCTTTAACCTCCCATTCCAGATTCTAGCTCCCTTCTTAACAAAGGAACTGCCATTGCATTGAAATGGCTCAGCATAAAATAATAATAATAATAACAAGAATAATAATAAAATCTGAAGGAAACTTTGATTTTACTTTTTTTTGCCTCTTCCTATCAAGAACTAGTCTTATTTGTCTGATAACTACATATAGGTGGAGTTTCCTCCAAATTAGACTTTGAAAGTAATATTTGCAACAGGGATATTTTTTTAAGAAAGAATTTGAAGAAAAAGACTTGTAAAGGAGCAAGGAAAGGTGGATTATATGGATGGAGAAGTTGAACATGATCTGGAATTCCCCTTCAGAGATGCCTATAATGGAGATGTGGCTGATGGCCTTCTGAACTTCTGTTGGGCCATTCATTGGATGATGGTCATGTGGGAGAGGAGGAGGAGGAGATAATTTTGAACAAAGCAGCTTCCTCCCACAGAGGAGTATTGGAAGTGTCTCATCTGTGACTTATCAACAGGCCACATTGCTGCACCTGAGGGAATGAGTTCTGAAAGGGGCTTTACATGGTCCCCCTGAGTATCCACAGACCAGATATGTGTGTGTGTATGTGTGTTGTGTGTGTGTTTGGGGGCGGGGAGGGATAATGCAAATATCTACTAGAGTCCTAGAATTCTGTTGATGGGGAGCATAAGACATTTTGTGAGGGCTAGCAATCTGAATTTGTTCCAGTAACCTGCCTTCTACTGTACACTCTTGCTAGCTGATAATTAACACCATTTGTGAAAGAATGTAGGAGACTAGCAG
Organism: Lasiurus borealis; assembly: GCA_004026805.1. NCBI lineage: Eukaryota > Metazoa > Chordata > Mammalia > Chiroptera > Vespertilionidae > Lasiurus > Lasiurus borealis. The sequence goes on along the minus strand of PVJN01019202.1, from coordinate 1,133 downwards.
TCTGACCCTGTATGGCATTAATCTGTGTCCCTAATACATATTCCTGATAGCCTATAATGAAGTCACTGCCCTTTCCTTAATTATCTGATCTTCAAGACCTATTTACCTAAATACTCTCAATTTATAAGGGCCACAAACCAAGGATGTAACAGTTTAACTAAAGGTAAGTCAGTGGTACTATCCAGGATAGATATTAAATACAAACTAAGTTAACCATTCTAACTGACTCGTGAGGGGGGAATTGAGTGAGGTGGGGGAGAGGACCACTGTGAGAGTCCATTACAGAAGCTTGGTAAGAAAGAAAGAAAGAACCTCAGAAATATATAAGGAAAAATCTCATTGTCTAAGTTGTTCAGGATCTGGATCTTTGAGTCCCTTGAACCAGCAGTGCTACTTTGAATAAATGTGTACTTTCCTGAACCACCGTAGTATATATTGACTCTTTTTCCGCACCAATTCCATAACACTGTCTCTCTTATACAAAAAAATAATAAAAAACAACAACAACAACACAAAAACTTCTTAAGTTGTCACATTTAAGTTGATTTAGCCTGAACAGATAACACACTTAAACATTAAATTCATGTGGCTCCCCAAGAATTACTGATAAATCAAACCTCTGGGTTTGTACCAATAAAGCTCAGTAATGAAAATAAAAATGGGGGATTGTGAATTATTTGTAATCATAGGCCCCATGACTGTGTCTGCAGCTTTAATTTCCCTAAGGTGAATTCTTCCAAATCCTGCTAACGCTCAGGTTGTGCAAAGTGTGCTGGCTGCCTGAGGCAAAGGGTGAAAGAGGTGAACTGAACATTAACGTGTCCACAGCAGTCAGTTTCACTGCTTATCCGTCTCCCCTGAAAGAAAGGTGGAAAACAACAGTTGCTGCTGCTCAGCAGTGAAACTGAGGAATCAGCCATATTCTGATGGAGAGTAAATTACCTTCCAGGATTTGGGTAGATAAACTAATTAAGGTGAGAAGGCTAAAAAGGGCTAATTCCAATGTAACCCTGATATTTGCGGGATAGTGATCTGTATCCATGCCAGCAAGCTCAGTGTACATGCTTGATAACCTATAATTAAGTCACTACCTCCTTCCCAGATACTGGTCTTGCAGAACTGGTACAGAAGCC